>PVKZ01005387.1:0-54450 GCA_004027375.1 Macroglossus sobrinus
TCATCCTCCTAGTGTCTCTCGGCCCCTGGGCCTTAAGAAGATTAACAGTTTTTATTCGAGAACAGGTCGACCAGCTCGTCAAACCAGCAGTCGCTGTCCATTACCACAGGTTGACAACCTGTGACGAAGAACCATACGCAGAGCCGCTCAGCTCTCCAGGCCTCCAGTTCTCCACTTTACAGGCGCCTCAAACATGGTACCAGAAATTTTGGCGTCGGTTTTAGTCTCGATCACCTTAGTGTGGCTCATTTGCTGGTCAACCAGAGACAGACATGCCCTTGATTATCGAAGGGTATGGCACCGAGGTGAGTGCTGGACAAAGTACCGCAAGAGAGGGTTCCTTCGGAATGCCTCTGGTCCTCTCTGAGAACATGCCTGTCTTGCACAGAGGTTGGTATCTACAAAAGACACATTTCCCATGGCTCTGCCTCTCCTCCTCAAAAGATACCAAGAGCCACTGGCAGGTCATATGCCTGCAGGAGGAGCCAGGCCTCTGTTCCCTCACTCGGTTAAAGCCCACCTCTCTAATAAATGAAAAGGGAGGAGATGTTGGGAGCCACATAATGGAGAAACAAAATGGCCACGGCTCATAAGTTCCTACTTCACTTCCTGGAGATTAGCTGAAAGCCCGCGCGCGCCAAGATGCCTATACCGCCTACCCCCTTATGGCACCTTACCCCACTTAAGCGCCCCTATCAGCATATGCCGCGCTATACCACCCCTTCCCTGGCAGCCAATCCCCTGCCTACAAGTATCTCTCTAACCCCCTCCCTCTCTGTATATATGTATCCCCATTTTGCAATAAAATTTTGAGGCTTGATCAGAATACTGTCTTGCCTCCGCTCCTTTTTCTCAGGTTGGATCCTCCTCGCCCCCACGAATAACTAGGTCCCGCGGGTCGGGACACTAGGCAAATTTTTTTTTTTTAAATCTCATAAAAAAACAGACATGATGAAAATACAGACATTGTATATAATTTTAAAATACAGTCAGGCACAGAAATGTAAAAACGTCATTTAAATATAAAGCAAAGTGTCAAAATAGAAAATTCTAAGAGATATTCTAAAAAAATGAAAATGCAAGATCACAAAGTAATGGCAAATACTTCTCTAATCTATAATAGCTAATGAAATGTCATTGGGGAAATGAACAACTATTTCCTGAGGTGATGAAGACAAAGAGCAGAGGTGGCCTTAAAAATGCATAGACATAGCAAATTAACTTACCATTTCTTCAAATAAAAGCGAGCGAGAATTTCTTAGGAGAATTTAAGCAACATTAGCAGACACATCTATAGCAGTTAATAAAATGCTTCATATTTTAGTGGGAAACTATTTCAACGGTGAAAATGATGTAGGAATCAGAAGCATATTGTGCTGAGACACTAAGTAAATGACGCTTTCCCGAACTGGAAAAAAAACAAAAAAAAAAAAACATATAAGAAGGCATATAAAGTTATTGACTAAATCAAATTTCTCCTAAGGGTAATTCTAGTGAAATCGCTTACCAGCTGCCACGACTCTGGGATCCTCATGAGACCGATGTCTCCCAGCTGCACGACTATCTGCGCTCTCGTTCCACCAAAGAACATGAACTGAGGAAGTAAACCAAAACTAGATTCAAAGACTATGGTATTACTACAGATAAGAAATGCAAAAAATTAATCAGAAACGTTAAGTCTTATTCTTTAAATCAAAATAGTGGACATCAAAAGGTAAAACTATGTCATTGCAAGATTTCAGAGGGGTCAGAGATGTGGAGAGATATTTATAAATATCTGGTTTTGTAAATAAGGAAACAAAGCTGGAGGGGGAAGTAAAGTAAGATAGTAAAGACACAATCAAGACTAGACTCAGGTTTCATGATTTTCTACTATATTTTTCTTTATTTACAAAAAAGCAAGATTATGAAAAATTGTGTTTACTACTGAAAATTTAGATGATACAAAAAGGGAAAAAAAGCATAATCTTCACTGCCCAGAGAAAACCTCTATTAATATTTAGTATATTTTCTTTAAAAAAATACAAGTAAAATAAAATTAGTGTTACTGATGCATGTTGTATATGATGTATATATATTATGTACATAACATATGTGTATATTATGTGCACACCTGTCACATCACATTGTTTCCAATATTTCTTTATTGTAAACAATGCTGACATAAACTTCCTTAGAGCAGCATCTACACTTGTATGTACAAAAATAACAATGTCAACAACAGCTACATTTACTGGAAGTTTACTATGTGCAGGCCTGCTTCAAAGCATTTTGCATGATTTAACTCATTTAGTCTTCATAATAATCTTAGGTGTTAGGTTATTATCCTCATTTTATCAATGAGCAATGTAAGACACAGTAAGGTTAAGCAACTCACTCAACATCGCAAAGTTATAAGTGGTGGAGTGGGGATTCAAACTCAAGAAGTATGGATCTGACCATTTATTCAAAATAAACTCCTAAAATATCAAATTGAGAGGTCCAAAGAGTATATCTTATACATACTTATATGTGTATAGTATACATATTATATACTGTCCTCCAGAAATAAAATACTGATTTGTACTCAGCATATTACTATTCTCCTTTGCTGAGAATATTTTCAGTAGCTTTTCTTATAAAAGTATGTACATATTTTTCAGTAGTTTTTTCTTATAAAAGTTTTATGCATTTTTATAACAATTAAAATTTTAATTATAAAAAATTAAAATACTTCATAAACATTAATTTCATTACTCAAATGACCACTATATATTTTATATCCTTTGAAATTTCCTTCCTGTATAACTCAGTGCATCTACACACCTATGCATATTTCCTAGAATATTGGCAATAAAATTTTAAAATTAAGGCTTTTTATTTATATTGCCCAACTTTTTTGGGAGAAAGATTAAGCCAATATGAACTTGACAAAGTATTAGGACTTATTTTTTCCTATCCTATCTCATACTATAACTACAGGTCTTTATTAGGTGAAAAACAGCATCTCAGTGATTTAATCTGCATCTTCTTATATACAAGTCATCTCTATGTCTACCTTTGTAAAGTTTTTATTTTTCATTTTGCTTTTGAATTTTATTTACGGTGTTTTGGGGCATTCAGAAAGACAGCCGTTTTATAATAAAATCATCAGTTTTTTTTTCCTTCATTGTTTCTTCATTTGCTTTTTGGCTTAGAAATACAGTTCTCATCCATATTATTAAACACATTCATATTCTAATTTTTGTTTTTATACATTAAAATCTATAACCAATTGAATTCTATTTTAGCATATGGTATAAGATACCTAATAATTTTCATAATTTTTTCCTTCATATATTTTCCAACTTGTAAATATCTTTTTCTATATATTCTGAATATTCTCTTTATTTTAGTAGAAGTTAAATTTTTGGGTAAAGCTCAGAAACTCAGCTTTGAATATGTTAGGTTTCAGATGTCCACTGGACATTCAAAGAGGGAGGCTGAGGAGACAAGTATTTCAAATATTTTATTAGCTATTCTTAGTCATTTATCCTTCAAGGTGAATTTTGTACACATTTTTTAGAGTTCACCACAAAAAACTCTGAAATTCTGACTGCAATAACTTTTAACATCGAGAGTTAAATGCCTCAAATAAGTGTTTATTAAATAAAGGTATGTATACTTATCTATCTGTCTGATGCATATACTCACACTATAGTATTAGAAAGTCACTATTAACCATGCATATTCATTATTTTTGGTATATATATATATATAAATATAAATAAAATGACGTTTTGGTCTTCTTGTTCCTATGTCATTCATATATATATACATGAATAAATACATGAATGACATAAGAATACAAAGACCGAAATGTTAACAGTATTAAGAAGTGAGAAATGTTTCATTTTTTGATCATGGCCATGTTTTTAGTATTTGTAAAAATATATAATTTTTTTCATGAAGAAACTCTCTCTCTACCTCAAGTAATGTTATCTTCTTTTTTAAATTAATAAAAAGTATACAGGGGAAAAAAAATAAAAAGAACAGATATTCTGAGGCTCTTTGCAGATTTTATCTTGATGTATCGTGAAAAACAGCCTAGCATCTGAAAAAGACTTCAAAAAATATTAACATTCTTAATAAATAAGTAAAACAGGTTTTTCAACCTTTAAAATTACCAAAAAAACCCTAAAAATTTGCAATAAAAATTAAAATATGTGCCATAATGAAAAAAGAGAGAAAAACTAACCTAAGGAACTTAGTAGTTCCCCAAAATATTTTGCAATTTCATAGAAGAAATGGACAACTGTACCTCTGTTAAGTGCTCCATATTCTGTGTGAAAGACTCCAATCAGTTTTGAGTAGCCTAGTTTGACATGGGCATTAATTGCCCTTTGAAATGCATCACCCCACAGAGCTGGCCCACCTGGTTTCATCTGAAAAGTAACCAGTTCATAGACTCCTAGAGCAGGGAGAAAAATAATTATTTTATAAAAGGTATTCAAGAAATTCTAATCAAGTTACTATGGTTCCAGTGGAAGGCTAATGTACATGTACAAGTTTGTAGGATCATATGTGTATTACATGTTTATGTGAACATATTAATAATTCTTTGCATTATTTTTCTTTGCTTTTATATTTCCAAAGTCCTTGTCCATGTTTAAGGGTTAATTGTTAAGCTTATCATACAAAACAAAAAAGAAAGTTATATTGAGCTATTATCTGAAATATTTTTAGTCTATAATATTTATCAATAAAACAAACATTGAAAATTTATAATGGGATTTGGATTTTTGAGCTGCCTGAGTCTACACATTTAAATAAGAACTGAATAAGAAAAGTATTTCTAATCTCTATTCCCTTCTTCTTGATAATTTTGATGGGAAATAGTTTTAGTTTGTATAATTTCCCCTTATAGGATTCCATTTCTAACAGAAATAGCAAGCAATGAACCCAAAGTGATATCTGAGATTTTGAGAGGGGAAAAAATTCTCTAAAAAACTGAAAGAGATGGTTTTATTGTTCCTAAATATCTAGGTAAACACTTGAAAAGCATTTTACCTTCTGGTAAGAAGTATGGGGCAGGTAAAAAGAAAGAAACTAGGGGACAAGTAAATTTGAGAAGAAAAAGGAAAAAATATAAAGATACTAAAGAATTATGAACAATATAGAGGAAGAGAACCAAAATTCAACACTGTTCTGAAAGCCACCTGGTACATTTAGATGTTGCTGAAAGCTCGGGGGAGGTCTACGTGAATAAGGATCCAAATAAGACCTTTTAAATCTCATGTATCTGTCTATAGCCATGTCACCCTGAACAAGTCCGATCCCATCTGATCTCGGAAGCTAAGCAGGGTTGGGCCTGGTTAGTACTTAGACGGGAGACCACCTAGGAAGACCAGGTGCTATAAGAATAAAAAATAAAAAATTATATAACAAAAACAAAAAACAAATCTCATGTAACCTAAGATACTATAAAATTTAGATTATGGGGGAAATAAAATAAAATTTAAATTAGTTTATGCTTTTTAAAATGATGACTTTAAAACTAGACTGAGGTAAATATTACCTTAAGTCAGCACGAAAGTGAAATCAACAAGAGACTAATTATTTTAAAACACAGAAATATAAAAAAACAAAAACGCTAAAACTATTGTAATAGAGCTTAACAGTTTAAGCCAATTCATTCCCTTCAGTCAGTTTTATAAGCAAAGATGTACTTAAGGTTTGAAGATGAGCTATAATTTGTCAAAAAATACTAAACAATGACAAAATTTCATATATTATCTTTCACCCACCTACACGTTTTGCTTCAAATCCTCAACTTCTCAACCGTTACTCCCATGTCAACCTTTTTATTCATACTTAAACTTTAAGAGCTTTTTCCAAATTGAAAAAGAAAAACTCTTCATTGTTTAACACTCATTGTTTTAATGAGCAAAATGTTCAAACTTATTTTCATCTCTACAATCACAATATATTGCTATCTAAAACAAAAGACTTTTATTTTTTTCCTATGGAATTTTAGTTTTTATAGCTGAAAAGTTTTACTATTTTCTTTATCAAAATTCAAAGTGCCTACAAAGGAAAGGCTTACCTTCTTTGGGAGGCTTTTCTAATTTGCACCATGGTACCAGATAAGCTATCTCACTCTCCATTTTATCAATGAAAGGCAAATTTGGAATGAGAAATTGTTCTTGCCATTCCTTATCTTCAGCCAAGGCTTTCCGAACTTTAGTTCGATGAGCAAAATTATCTATGAGAAGAAAAGTAGTAGGGAAAATAAGTTTTTTACTTAAGATCATCTAGACCTTTTTGGGATTTCATTCAATTCACCAAATGTTCATCAAGGCCACCTAAGAACATTATTGTATCACTGGAGATACGCCCTCCTCCCCTCCAAAAAAAGTGTGACATCTGTCCCACATTTCTCATGGTCTAAAAGGGGAGCAGAGATGTATACAACTAATGATAATGTTGTATGGTGGGCTTTATAGGCTTTACCACTTAGTAGGTAGTTGTGTGACTTAGATAAATTATACAATCTGTGTGTTTCTTACTCTGTTGAAATGGGGATAATGATATAGTATCTACACCTCTAGGGTTGTTGTGAAGATTAAATAAATTAGTACGTGAAAGGAGTTTAGCACAGTGGCACCTAGTTAGTATGTAATATATGCTAACTATTCTTACTAATTTAACAAAAATTAAGATGCATTTTTACAGCATCCTCTTCTTTGAGCAGTTTCCAAAGAAATAGTGCTGATTCTCTTATTATCATTCATTCTTTTTACCAGTACTATTTCTCTTCTGTTTGTTACATAAACAGGCACATACATTTACTAATATGAGCCTAAAACTATATTTACTATTAGGGCCTCATAGGACTGACGGCAAAAGTTTTCTACGGATTATGATATGGATAATGAATATTTATCTTAGAGCTTAAGTTAAACAAGGACCTTGCTAGTAAATTTTTTTGCAATGGTATAAGATTCTACTTATTGTACATTAAAACATAAATTGTGATTTAACTAAATTTGTTTTATTGAAAAAGGAAAACCCCCTAAACTATGGCACATTAAATATGGAACAAACACCTTTTATATTAAATGAAGTACTTTAGATGACCTAACACTAAATGAAATTATTAAAAGTTTTTTAGATATTATCCTGGTGTGGACTGCACAAAGAGTTATACTACTGGGAGTAGTAATCAATGGATTTTTTTGTTGTTATTCTGCTTCTTAAAAGTTTAATTTAAGCTGTGTGTATTTAGATCCAAGAGCTAAGTTACATGTAACATCTAGCAGTATGAAAATCTGTACTGAATGTGTAAGCTGATGACTCATATGTACCATGTTTCCAAATATGAAACACTTTATTCATTCTGCCTCCAAATTCTACACTCCAGTATCCAACCAATTCAGAGTGAGCTGTCCGAAGATGTACATTTTTCTTAAAATTTTCCAGAAACTCATTCATCTTTGAAGGTTTAAGGTAATAAGTACGGAATTCATAAAACGTTCCATCGCACTGTCTGGGGCCTGTAGCAAAAGATGCACACACCTGAGAAAAGATAAGGAAATTAAAATGTTTGAGGAAGATAGGGTTTATAATATTATGTTACAACCAAATCTGAATTTGGAAACAAGGGACACTCATTAGACTCATAATCCATGTTTGTACCTCTGATGTCCTTTCTCCACAGACATGTGTTTAGAGATGTCAATAAAGACAACTACTCTTAAGCATGCTGAATATATAGCTACTGTTTGCAAGCAGGGGGGTCTACTGTAGCCACCTTTTCATAAAAAGTTAATCATGAAAAGGCACTGGGGTCTTAATCAGAGTCCTTTACTCAAGAAATACAAATATGATTCTCATAAATTTATAAACGTTTTATCTTATTTAGCTAATATTCTATCTTCAGTCAGTATTATATGTGTTCAGTTATATATTATAAACTTTATAAAAAATGCAGGCCAAATAAAAATGGGTTTACTAGCAGAAAACTCAAGGATTTTTAAAAAAATGAAAATTGTTATTCAGGTTGAAGTATTTCCTAAATCCAATGAAGTAGATCAGTGGTAAAAAATAGGACTGGAGTATAACTAATGTGAAAGGAAGCGGTAATTTTTCCAATTGCATTATAACATGGTGGTAGACTGTATAAACACTATAAAAGAAAAATTTACAAGCCAGAATCATCTGAACCATTATTAGGTTTAATTACAGATGCAACATGAAGAATGGCATTTAATCTATCTGATTATACCAGGTTGATGGAAATATCCTTAAGAACCATTCGTTCTTTCTGTATTAGTCACATGCTCACTATATAAATTTTTGTTTTAATATAATCCTTCCCACCCAAGTCTGAGTGAATTTAATTTTAGGTAGGGAAATGCCCTGCCAGAAATTATCCTGTGTTTATGTGTGTGTATACATATACTGTCAGATAGTATTTAAATTTACAAATTCATCTTACTGTAGGTTTGGTTATCATGTGCCAACTTTCTGAAGCTGATTAATTAGAATCACCTATTAAAAGTTTTGGTACAGACTTATGAATGAATTTTGGGCTTATATTGACTGCCTGTTAAGTAGTCTTCATTCTCTGACATTTTTGGTTAAAAAACACACAACTGTCTATATATTTTATTTAATTGTGTAAAATGTCATATTTTTAATTTTCTTCTTGAGTTCATTCCATTCATGTCTACTAAAGTTATGTTTCTATTGCCCAAGCTACTCCCTACTTTTGGCTGACATGCCTTTTGTGTCATTTTTACTAAATTCTAGTAACAGAATGTTATGCAAAGCATAACTGCTTAGTATTATAGTTTAAAAAGCATTATAGATAAAATATAGCAGAAAATGGAACAATGAGGGTATTTGTCACAACTGCTTTTTAAATTGATTTTCAGGGAAATTTCTATTTGAAAACAAATATGTGGTCAAAGGCACAAATTTTTCTCTCTCACAGGAGAAACAGTAACAGAAGCCCAGTGAAAACCTAAATAGCAGGAGATAAGTGTTTGCTTGGGGGAGGTGATTTTTCTTGCATGCCAGAAAGTAGAAAGATGCTGGGGAAGGAATATTGAATGATTCAGGCTCTCTTATTTTCAAGTTCGGGCTCATTTAGACAGCAATAACTTCCAATTCACTTATAAGAGAACATTAGGTCGCTATTTAAGAAATTCAAATTTCAGAAGAAAGTTCTAAGGAATAATTCTTGGCCTTGCCCCAGTAGAGAGAGAATCAGAATGATAAGGGCTGTATTACTAATCTTGGATGTATGAGTTATTAATAGCTCTTCTTTTGTCTTTACTAGAAAGTCTCTAGGTTACACCCCTTCTTATCCTGTCCACACAGAAAGGACGTAGTATAAATATCAAAAGGAAAAAAACTCTCTGGTTAGATTTACAGACTAGGCCAATTTCCAACAATTAAGGCCGAGTTACAAAAACTTGTTTTGTACATATTTAATCTAAGGTTAAATGAGTCTATTATCATACTTGCTACGAGGCTCCTGGCTCTGCCTGGCTGGGGCACCCACAGGACACCGCAAGTTGCAGCTGTCGGTGCCGGACACCGATAGCCGCAGGCGCGGGGCATCAAGCCTGGGCGCGGGCGCATGCGCGGGGAAGGCCTGGGCGCGCGAGCCCGGCGGGCGCATGCACGGGGAAAGCTTGGGCGAGCGAGCCCAGCGGGCGCATGCGCGCGTCCACGCGCTTCAGGCAAACATCTCCCCTCCCCACCCTTCCCCCTCCCCCCGCCCGAGAACGGCTTGGGCGCGTCCCCGCAGCAAGTACCTGAGGCGTGGGCATCCGTGCAGCCAGAGCTCTAGTTAGGCCGCTCCGGAGACAAAGCATGGCGCGATTGTAGCGCAGAGAAGGGCAAGCTAGGCGATATTCTGTATTAGATTCCTCTTCTCAGGGCTTCGCGACTGGGAAAGAGGAGCGACTCGACAACTAGCAGACGCAGGCTCGGGCGAGGCTCAGATTAGCTCCACCTTCAACGTCTAGGAGGCGCGGCCGGACCACCCAATCCGCTAGGCTCCAGCCTCCCGCCCAGCCTCAGCCTCGGGCGCGTTTGGTGTTAGCACGGTCACTGGGGTACCCCATTGCTTCCTCAGATATTCTAACGCCCCACGTCATAGGTAACATTGGAATTAGCTGAATGCTGAGGTCGTTCCTCTACCACCTTTCTGAGCCCGTCACCTCATCTGTGCCCAATTGCGTGCAATTCGTAAATGTTCGTGTGTAGAATTCGAGTGGGTCTGTCCATTGAGAAGGAAGTATGGATGTGTGCATGCATAACGATTTAAAATCGTGGAGGTGGTTGCCTGGTTAAGTTTTATTCGATATGTACATATAGCTGAAGACCAGGGAGCCTTCATTTTCTTCATTAAGTGTCCTCTCTCCCTATCGCCACTCCCACCGTGATCTTGTAAGACTCCTTATAGTGATTTAGGTTGTATTTTTCAGCTCATGAATGAGAGCACCGACTAGACATGAAAGTCAAATTTCAACATTTCAACATAGTTTGAAATAAAGTAATTTTTTTAAGGCTAAAAAAAACTCTGATGTTCTCTCTAGCTCTGATCATTGGTCCCCAGAGTAAATACTTCCAACAATTTTCAGCTGTTCCTTCTAATGCCTGTTTCTTTTTTCCCCACCAAATTATAGGCATTTTCTGGTGTTTTACATGTTCCAAGTAATACATAGACCTATAATTGGTATTTTCAGTTATAAGTGTATGTGTTACTTAGAAAACGAGAATTTAGGTCCCTTACATGTACTAACCCAAAATATACTTCTCTTCCCATATCTAATAATGCTTACCTTAAGAATAGTTAATTGTTACATCATTAATTTATATCATATTAATGTTCACATTTCTTGCTAATTACATTACATTATTACACAATACATAATTAAAATTACACACAATTATTATTATTGCACCCACTAAAGTTGCTTACACTATTAAGAGTAGGAAATTATTACAGTTATCACGTGTGATTGTATTGATTGTGCCTTGCTTAAAGACTTTTGAATCATCTGTTGAGAGGAAGGGAGTCTTTTTAAAATTAGTTATTCCAGGGGGGATGATTCAGTTTTTCAAGTAGATGGACATCCCTTTCTAATCAAGCAAGAAAAAACAAAGCATCATTCGTTCCCAGACTGGATCTTTAA
This sequence comes from Macroglossus sobrinus, assembly GCA_004027375.1. NCBI lineage: Eukaryota > Metazoa > Chordata > Mammalia > Chiroptera > Pteropodidae > Macroglossus > Macroglossus sobrinus. The sequence continues at coordinate 11,172 of PVKZ01005387.1, forward strand.
ATTTATTAGACTTTTCTCCACTGGAATTAAAAATTCATTCATTCATTCAATTCATATTTATTAAATTTCTTGAGCCACTTTCCCAGAAACTGGTACAGAGGTGAACAAAAGACAAAGTGTTGGGAGCCATTCTTGCTGAATGCCCACAAACAGGGTTAAAGTTTCCTGCAAGCTAGAAGTTTGCAGAGCAGGTGGGCTCTGTACTGAAGGAGGAAGTTTGGCTTAATGGCTTAATGTAAACAGTTGAATGTTCCTTGCCCCAAGGAATAAGAGACAGAAAACAGGAACAAGGATGTTTTGAGAGAACTTATGTAAATGTCCGCATTTGTTAGCATCTCTGTAGGTTTTGCTTCTCATGCATTTCCAAGGGTATAAATATGCTGTGCTTAATAAACTCAGGGCTGACAGTATTTACTGTTATCCCTCCTGACTCTATCTTCTGACTCTTTTTGTCTCTCTTTTTTCTTTCTTTTCTCAATCCTCACTCCCCCTCTTAGGAACTGTTCGATTTTAGCTGGCGGGTTCCGGCAACAAAGTCTCCGTCCTCTTGAAATTTACAGATTAATAAATCCTGAGAAAAAATTAAATAGGATATAGAGGCTAGAAAGTGCTGGAGGAAGTAGCAGAGACTTCTAGTTATTTCTGTGTCCATTCTCACCTTCCCTGCCTCCTGTTTTTAAATTAATGATAGAACTCATGTAGATAGGTGGATCTATGGGACTAAGTCTTGGACACTGAGATGTGTTAGTGTATTTATGACCTGCTGTAAGTGATCTTAAAGCAATGTTGGAGGGTTTGTTTTCCTCTTTTTTCCTTCTTATTTCTACTTGCTGGACTGTGGATCTACGTAGGGAGCCGTTCTTATCAAGGCTCTCATACCTGAGATCTAGGCAACTTTGCCTTGGGACAGAATCTGCCTGCCCTGTGCTATCTGATAGGGTAGACAGCCTAAAGTCAGTTGCCCTGACATGCCCTGACTTGCCCTGGGCCCCTTGAGCCATTTGCTTAAACTAATCTGACCTTGCAGCCCCCTCCTCTCCCGGGACACTTTTGCATTTTTGGGTCATATAAGGAAATGGAATGTTCTGCGGTTAGATATCCAAGGCAACCGTGATTATGCAAATCCTCCCCTTTATATACTCTACCCCTACCTACAATAAACGAGGCTTGATCAGAACTTTGTCTTACCTCCGCTCCCTTTTCTCGCCCGTTTTTCTCAGGTTGGATCCTCCTCGCCCCCGGCGAATAACTAAGTCCCGCGGGTCGGGACAGATCTAGGGCTTGAGTTCTTGAACTGAGGTGGAGCCTCATGCTGAAGATGGCAAACTGAGAGAGAAGTCTAGGTTCTGAAACCATGAGACAACATACTAGGTGCTCTGGATTGCCCATCTCCAATGTCTTACATGAGGAATCCTTTTCTAGTTTAAGTCAACTGCTGCATGGCTTAGACCTGTAATCTTAATAGAAGGGTGACCATTTCTTCTGTTTCTTTTTCTTGCTTTGTTTTTTGTCTATTGTTTGCCATAAACCTTTCATTTATTAATCACCATATTCTTTGCCAAAAATAAATTTCTTCTCAATATAATTAAAATCACTAATCAGCTTATCAGTTTTATCTTCTAGAGTTATCTTTTGGGAGCCCTTTGTTCTCTTGCTCCATCCAGTGTGGACTAGTTCTTTAAAATGGCATGGTAGCAATCCTGGGAATTTTCACTGATATCCTGGGGAATCTCATTAACCTTGTGTTGGATCCTCTATTTCCAGGATATTGTATCTTTCTTTTTTCACTGCTAACTTTAGGAGAGAGTACATGCACATTAGACTTTTGAGACTTGCACCTCTAAAAATGTTTTTTTTCTGCCAACTCTTGATTCATATTTTGGGTGGGTATAATAGCTTTTATTAAGACATTCATGCCATTCTGAATCCTGTTTTTTATACGTGATTTGTTTCTCTCACTTTGGAACTTTTTATGTTTTTCTCTGTGTCCCTGGTGTTCTGAAATTTAACAATAACATTGTGAATTAACAATCACAATAATGATAATAATGTCATTTTTTTCACTTACTGTTTCTCCAGTGTACCTTCTTAATCTGGATACTTTTTAATTCTGAAACATTTATTGTGGTTTTTTGAATTTTTTTCTTCTTTTGTTGATCTCTGGAACTTTTGTTATTCAAACACTGTGCCACCATTTGATCTTCTTATTTTTTATCTACTATTTTACATCTCTACTTTTTTGGTTGATGTTTTGGAGGGGATACAGTTTTATCTTTTAACTCATCTTTTGAATTTTTAACTTCTACTGTCATAGTAGTTATTTCCAAGAGCTCCTTTTTTATTCCTTCTCCAGAATATTTAGTTCTTGCTCTCTTTTTAGAAACAATATTTTCTTTTTTATGGGTTCAATATTTCTGTCTCTGAGGACATTAATTACGGGTATTTATTTTTCAGTTATTTGTTTCTTTTAGGTTTTATTATGTTTTCTATCATTTGATCTGTTTTCTAACTATATATACTAGTTAGAAAACATTATATATAGTGTTTTTACTAAAATATTTTGTGGCAATCCTTTGCTATCAGCTCATCTTTTGAAGTGATAAAAAATACTGAATGCTCTTTAAATATGGGTGGGGCCTGTCAAATAGTGAATTTTGCTGTAGAGTTATCTGGCTGGATTACTTCACTGAGAGGAAATGCCCCATCTGTTATTATCTATAAGTCAGTCATTTTGCTTAGTCTACTCAGTTGTCCCTGTGAGGAAAATTCCAGGATTCCATCTGTGAGTTATAAGCCCTATTGCCAGTTTCTTGTGACTGAGAAGGAAAGGAGGCCGGATATCTCAGTATTTGGTAGGTGGCCGTTAATTTATATGTTTATAATTGATTCTTATCTCTTCAGCTGTATTTGGTAATCACACATGTGGTTCAGCTTTTTAAGAATATATTAAATAAAATAGGCTAAACTGCTATAACAAATAGACACCAAAATTCATAATGTCTTAAACACAGTACGGTTTCAGTTCTTGTTCCTTAAGAATCTAAAATGGGTTTTCCTAGTTGGCAGTTATACATGGTAAATTAAGGACTCACATTTCTACTGTGTGACTTTGCCATCAATAGAGCCCCATCATCAATAGCATCTAGATGTTAATGAAAAGTTGAAAATGTGTAACAGATAGTGAAGAGTGAAATACATGACTTCGACTTAGGGAAAATGTTGGTAAAATCCTGAGAAAATTACTCTCTCTCAGAACTTCATCTTTCTCAGTTGGAGATAAAGCTTAACTTAGAGTTTTGAGGATAATTTGGAGAAATTGAATAGGGTTACAAAGAAAACAAGAATTTTTTAAAAAATTGAATTATAATTATCAAGATATAATTGTATTATATACTTGAAAGTTGCTGGAAAAGTAGGTCTCAAAAATTCTCACCATACACATACCCCAAAAGGTAAGTATGTAAAGTGACATATATGTTAGCTAATGTTAGCAATCATTTTGCAATATATATATCAAATCATTAGGTTGTACACCTTAAACCTACACAATGTTATATGTCAATTATATCTAAAAAAGCTGGAAAGAATATAAAAACAAATTCTCAAAAAGAAGATGGTGTTTCTTCTTGGTTTTCTCCAAAGGTCAGAATCATGCAAATCTTCGGAAGCAAGCAGGAGAGGTGGGTCCAATGCTGGCTCAACTGAGCAGGAGAGCAGTTGCTGTACATGTAAACTTCATATGCTTGTACTTTGTTGATTGTCTTCCGGTAAGCACTTTCCTAGTGTTGTATTCTGATGAATACACTAGGTGGTGGTATAGACTAGTTTTCCTTCACTAAATCTGGAACAGTTTGCCTGTCTTTGTTGTCATTTTTGAGTTCCTGTAACTCAAACTGTAGTTACAGTTCTTCTTTTGTCATATATTATATATTGGAGAGAAAAACTTCAGTAAAGATGAATTACTATCAAAGTTAATGAATTGCTTTATTATTAATATAAATGTGATAAAATAACAATTAGCTTTTCATTCCATGTTCCTTAAATAGTATCCTACTCATATCAGGGAATATTAAGTATCTTTTGTGCCTTGAACATTGAATTAAATGCTATGGAGAAAGGAAAAGACCAGATGCCTCTTCTTGAGCTTGTCAACATGTCTGATATTTCTGAATCAGCTTTTTTTTGCTGCAAGTCTTATTAGAATAAATAGCCAGAAAGAAATTTGTGAGCAGTTTAATATTAAATATAGTATAAATGTATTTAATGTTGTTTCTATTAATAAAGTCAATTATTTTTATTACTAAAACCCAGAAACATGAGTTTAATATATATTGATTATATCCCTTTTTAGATATCCTATATTAATTGGCTTTCATTATGTTTTGCATGTGAAAGTGAATTCAAGTACTAATGACATTTTAAAACTTCTCATTAATAAATAAAATTACTTCCCCAAATAGGCTTTACAAGTCTATTGTTTTAAAAAAAATCCTTGTACCTTGTTACTGGAGTTGGGGCTGATTCAGAAATGATATGAAGTATTTCTGGACCTGTGCTATTTGTCATTTATTTTTATTGATAAATATGGCTAGTTTCTTCCCTAGATATAAGTTGAGATACCTATGTTTAAACATTCATGCACTTAGTTTGTGACATATTTTTAAATGAATTTCCTCTTTCAAATGAACACACCCATTAACCAGTGCTCTCCAATATATTTCTCTTCACTTCCACAAACTGTCGTAGATACCTACCAGCTGAGTAATTAATTCACTACTTTTTAATGCAATTTCAGTTCCCAAGACCATCAATGACTGCTATCACAGCATCTTTGTAATTTGTTATATCTTTTTAAACCTCAATGTTGTATTGAGGGCCAGAGCATTAATACAAGGAGCTCATAGGCTGTGTCCAAACACAGGGGTTCTGTTGTCTCTTTTGTTCCTGTTTAGGTTCATCAGGTTGTCACCTAGGATTTTCCCAAATATACTTTATGATCTGAGTTCAAATGCCCCTCTATTTTTTATGACGGTTGATAGACACATATTTTATAGGAAATCAGCATTACTCAGATTAAAATTTCTTCTGAAAACTATTCTAAGTTGACATCTCATGATAGCATAGTAGTACTCTAAGAAGCAGGCTTCATATTCAAGATGATTTTCTTATTTAAAGACACTGGATGTTAAGAATTATAGTTTCCAGTTTTTCTACTCCCTTGGAGCTATCTGAAGCTTCCACTCAGCACAAAAACAAAAACAAAAACAAAAAATTGAAAATAGCGAAAAGTTGTAACTTAACAAGCTGTCTCAGTATAATTCTTATTTCATAGTATTTTTCACTGAATATTATTTGGTCCTGAGCCTGTAATTTTTTAGAGTGAGGCGTACTGAGGTAGGTTCATGTACTAGAGTCTCCTTTATTATTCTTTAATAAGAGATAGGCCCTCATTAGATATGTTAATTTTTTTATTCCTATTTAGTTGCTCTCTCATTTTAAAGAGATTTTAAAAAATGTTTACTATAGAAAGAGCCAATTTTTTTTTTTTTTTTTTTTTTTTTTTTTTTTTTTTTTTTTTTTTTTTTTTTTTTGCTAAAACCTGTATAATCTGACATTCCTGGGGAGTCAGCAGTCCCCTGAGAAACAGCCAACAACACGTGAAGGAATATGACAGACAACACATCATGCCAAAAAGTTTTTTTTCTTTTTTTTTATTACCTTAGAACCTGATTCTGGTAAATCTTCTGATACATTTCTTTACTTCCCTTGTTTCTCCTCTTATCATACTCATCCTCCAGTAATAGTAACTGAAACCCTGACAAGAGTTCAGTATAGAAATTTAAGTTTTACAGGGACCATTACAATTTGTTAATTTCTGTTCAGAAGACATGTAAATAAACTATTAAAAAGTTTTGCCTTTTAAAAATAATGGAACTTTTTCTAAATCAATTTAAAGAGAATGGACCATGGTACTATTTTTCTATGCTTGCTTCATTCATTGATAACATTTATTCAGATATATTGCTGACAGGTTTTATATAATTATTTTCTAACACTGTATTATGAAAAATTTCATACATAAAGCAAAATTGAAAAAATTTGGAACATCATACCCTCAGCAACTAGATTCTATGATTCACGTTTTAGTAGATTTGCTTATCCCATATCTGTGTATCTATTCATCTCTCTATTCCCTCATTAATTCCAAATTATTTTTGATGCATTTCAAAGTAAATTGTGGATATCATTACCCTTTTCTCTAAATACTTCAGCATGTATTTAAACTAGAGTTTAAAACTATATTTGTTTTTTTTTTAAACTGTATACATTTTTTTCTTTTAATTTAAAGTTTATTGTCCCGACCGGCGGGACCTAGTTATTCGTGGGGGAGAGGAGGATCCAACCTGGGGAGAAAATGGGCGAGAAAAAGGAGCGGAGGTAAGACAAAGTTCTGATCAAGCCTCGTTTATTGTAGGTAGGGGTAGAGTATATAAAGGGGAGGATTTGCATAATCACGGTTGCCTTGGATATCTAACCACAGAACATTCCATTTCCTTATATGACCCAAAAATGCAAAAGTGTCCCGGGAGAGGAGGGGGCTGCAAGGTCAGATTAGTTTAAGCAAATGGCTCAAGGGGCCCAGGGCAAGTCAGGGCATGTCAGGGCAACTGACTTTAGGCTGTCTACCCTATCAGATAGCACAGGGCGAGGCAGATTCTGTCCCAAGGCAGTTGCCTAGATCTCAGGTATGAGAGCCTTGATAAGAACGGCTCCCGACAGTTTATATACAGTATATTCAGAAACTTTAATGTAATATTCATAGTTTTAACAATTTCATGCCCGTGTCACTCAAATTCTTTTCAAGATATAGAACAAATATATGATGATGGAAGGAGACTTGACACTTGGGTGGTGAACATACAATGCAATATATAGGTGATGTATTATAGAATTGTACACTTGGAACCTATATTATTTTATTAACCAATGTCACAGCAGGACATTGGTTAATAAACAAAAATACACATGCCCTAAAATAGTTTTACAAAAAAATTCTATGAAACCTTCAAATAATAGATAATTCCAATAGTATATGAAAAAAGCAATGCATTTTAATTATAGTAAATAAAGAAAATATAGTAAAACAAACTAAAATATAGAACATAAACATAACCTCAGAAAAGTTCCCTCATGCCTGACCCAGTAGATACTTGTTCTAACCCCTCCCTGACATAGGTAGGTTTTTAATATATCATTGATTTTTATCTATTCGAGAATTTCAATATATACTCTTCTGAAAACAACACTTCAGCTGCTGTGCAGAGAATAGATTGTAGGTGAACAACAGAGGAATCAGGGAGGTGATTTGGGAAGCCATTGCAGTAGCCTAGGTGAGATGGTGGTTTGGACTAGGATGGTAGCAACGGAAGTAGTCAGATTCAGAGTAAATTAATTTGAAAGAATTTGCTGGTGGATTGGATATGATTGTATGGCACTGCCACTTCCTGAGATGGGGAAGCCTTGATGAAAAGTAGTTTGAGAATGGAAAAAGTCAAGGTTTCTGTATTGGAAATTTATACTTAAAATGCCTATTAGATTAGATCACAGGGCTGGTGATACATGTGTAGGAATCACTAGTTTATAAATTGATATCTTTTAATTTTAATTATTGTCAAGTTATAAGCTCAACAAACCAAGGGATTATATATATGTACAACTGGATTTGATGGACTCTGCCTGATCTATTACAGTTGAACTTCTGATGCCTAGAATGAATAAAACCATATATGTGACAGAGGAAACATTATTTTAACTAGGATTATTACTAATTGTATGTATTGCATATAATAGTCATACTGTTCATATTCTATGAAAATAAAATCTTTTAAAAAATGAATAGACTTCAGACAAAAAAGCAAAATCAAAGAATTAATCTCTTGATCGAAACTCACAGTTAAATTTGTGGAATTACAAAGACAAATAACTCACAGGTCTTGCCCCTAATGACCTTTCAATAAAAGAACAGGTATATTGTGTGCACAATCAAAGAGAAATATGTCTTTACATAATAATTACTTTAGAGTTTTAGTAGATTGATATAGGAATTTTACTTGGTGGAAGAAGACATGGAGTCTTGTTAGAATGATAGTAAGGGGCTTTCAATTCAGAGGAGACTTTTTGGAGAGGTGCCTTGAATTTTTCTAGATAGGTTTTAAGGAGGGCAATTTTTAGATGGGGTGAATGGGATTAGCAAAGATGCAGAGATAGTAATCACAAGATTATTTAGGTAATGGCAAATAAGCTTGTTTATCTTCAGCATGAGAAAGACAATCACATATCATTCATTCATTCGTTCATTCATTCAACACACATTTATCTTAAATGCCTCTTCTAGATATCAAGGACCTTAAAATAAATATTATTCATATCTTCCCCTCAGAAACCCACAGTCTATTAGAAGAGATAGATGTATATAGAGAATGGTAACACATTGCATGGTATTAGTCAAGCACTGAATAAGGCATTTTGTAATTTTTTAAAAATTTAATACTTATAAAACCTCCTGAGTTAGGGACTGAAGTCACATTTTATATCAAGACAAATGGAGACTTTGGTAGATTAAAATTTATAATCCTACTGAATTGTAGAATTAGTTTATAAAAGTCCTGTGGGTTTTTTTTTTATTTTGTTTTTAACTATGCCACATTAAATAAATAAAATGTGAACTTTAATAGAGGCACATTTTAAAAAATCTATGGAAGAATGGAAGAGAAAGAGGAGAAAACAATTTTATCCTGGAGGAGCCAATAAAGTGGTGAAAGATGACAAAATTCATGAAATGTGGTGAAAAGAAATGGTGATGTTTGTATTGACAAATAATGTAGTAGCACAAAAATTCTTAAACTGGGAATTTTAACAGCTGTTTTTTCATAACTTAAACCCTAATTTCTCACTTTTTAAAAAATCTCATCTTTTTTCAAATCTCTTGCCTTAGCAGAACAGACTCTACTTTGCTAAAAAGGGGGCTATTGTGATCAAGGAAGGATGAGATGGAAGAAAAAGAGATGGTGAAAACAGTAGAAGATTGGATCTTAGGGAATGGTGGAAAGAGATGCTATAGAGCAGTTGTGGGCTGTAATGCAAATAGAATTTTTACAAGTATTGCTTGTGGTATTGAGGTTTTTAAGAAAGTCAAATAGAGGTTGTTCAAAGTACTCTTGACTGCTGGGGTCTTTTTGTTGTTAAGAATGAACCATATAGATCCAGTTTTTGAGGATTGTAATAAAACTTCTAACACTCATAAAGGAAGGCAGGTAGTGAGTTGGATTACTTCTTTCTTTCTTTGGCTTTTTATTGAAAGCATACAGCTTAATGTATTTTCACAAAAGAACGTATCACTCAAGGTACTTGTAGATTGAACTTCAATATTTCTAAATCATTTGCTTATGAGGAAACACTATTCTTTTAATACTTCTTGATTTTTTTCCCCTGTAGCTCTAAGAGTAGAAGCTGCAATTTGTTTTGGGTGTAAACTTACCCTCTATTTTGGGAGGGGACATGTTGAAGAGTGCTTTGAGCCAAAGATCTGTTATTTTTCGTTGAGAAAAGTGATGCTGCTTATGATAGAAGGAAGTGAATAGACACTATTAATCTTGAAGAAGGAGAGGAACTAAAGAGGAAAATAGATATGAGGACTCATGTGAATGAAGATGGCTAAAAGATATCAAGAACAATAATATTTAATATTGATTTATTTTTCTTACTGATAATAGCCCCTTTCTCTTATTCTCAAGAGTAGGTAAAGGTGTTAAACATTTTTTAAGTGTTCATCATTGGGTTTTCATTTGGCTGGTTGTGTGTACGAAGTAGCCTTTGAATGTGTGTATTTAGGAGACTATGTCTATTCTTTGTAGGTTAAATGTACTGTTGAGAGCTTAAACAACACAGAAGTATATAGGATTACCAGAGAGGAATAATGGAAAAGTTTAGAACACTAGTGTGGCATAAAAAAGAAAACTAGAAACTAGGCAAATGTAAATACTCCTCAGAAATTACTGGAGAGATGACTGGAGCACTTGTGGGCATACAAAATAGAAAAAGATTATTTAGTTATTAAAGGAAAGAGGAGCCCCTAAACACTGGAGAACTTGGGAACATGTAAGTAATGTATCCTCATATTTGTTTTTTGACTCAAAACTATGAGAGGAAAAAGGAGCTACAAATAAATACTTTAGTAAGGGCTATATAATTGATTATAAATGATGAAAATTCAACTCAAAATTAGTTTTTCATAAAAGGTAGTTTATTGACTCATGTAACTAAAAAGAGTAATTGTGAATCTGACTTTAGATACAACTGGATTAAAGAGTTAAAATAACAGGATCAGACACACCCCTTCTTCTCAATACCTCTTTGCCTCTCAGCCTCTCTCCACATATTTGCAAAGATTGGTTCCAGGCTACTTTTGACCAGTTTAGCAACCTTAGCAGAAAGAAGGACTCCTTGTCTCATACAAAGGCAGCATTCTTGGGTTGAGTTTGATTAGCCTAGTGGGATTCACTTGCTATGCTAAATGAATCACAGTGACTAGAAAGGTTTGCTTCTTTAATTGCCTAAGCTTCTGTTCTCTGCTTACTACAATTTCCAGAGAGTAGGGACAACCCCATGTAGCACCATTAAAGGGACTGTTTGTTTAATGTAAAAAAAAAAAATGTATTTTTTTACCAGAAGAAGGGATGCTAGAAAACAAAACAATAAGATGTTCAATTCAAAGGGACTGAGAAAGGAGACCAGAAAGACAGAAGGAAGAGAGAAAAGGAAGGAGGAAAAGACAAGGATGAGAACAAAATGGGGAAGAGGAGAGAAAAAGAAAACAAGGAAGAGAAAGAAGGAAGAAAAAGGAGATAGCAGACAACAGAGGAGAGAGAATCATCCTGAAGAAAAGCCCCATGCCCTACATGGGACCAACTGACAGAACCGAAGATAGTTAGAAACTGCAGACAAGACACTATTCAGAATGTTTTACATGAGCCTGGTGTATTGAAAAGAATGGAAGTTCCCTTTTTGACAGGCAGAAAAATTCTCTTGATACTGGGTTCATGACTTTGTCTGTGAATACAAAGATCTGATCTGAGATCTGAGACTCAGAAAAATACAGCAATGCTACATTGATGATAGCATGTGCCTCAAGTCCTTTCCCATTTTCAATAAATGCAGCTGTTTGCTCAGGATTTTCTTCACTCCTTCTTTTACCTCTTTATTCCTCAGGCTGTAGATAATGGGGTTCAATATTGGAGTCACCACTCCCTAAGATAGCCCAATGATTTCATCAGATGTTTTCATGTCCTTTGACTTGGGCTTCATATAGATAAAAAGGGCTGAACCATAGAATAAGATGACTACAGTCAGGTGGGCTGAACAGGTAGAAAAGGCTTTTTTTCTTCCCTTAGTAGAATTAATCCTCAGGATGGTAGAGAGGATGAAAACATAGGAGATGAAAATTAACAGAGGAATCACCTGTAAGACAATACTTGCCACTGTCATAATAAGCATGTTGATGGTGATATCTGAACATATGAGTTTAAGAAGAGCCAGAATCTCACAGGTAAGATGGTCAATAACATTATTCCCACAGAAAGGCAACACCATCGTCAGGACTATATGCACTAAGGAGTTTAGACAGCGTACGATCCAAGACCACGCAGCCATGTGCACATATAGCACCTTGTTCATGATGATGGGGTACCTCAGTGGGTTGTAGATGGCCACATACCGGTCATAGGCCATCACAGCTGTGAGGACACACTCAGTGGAACCCAAACCAAGAGAGACAATGATCTGCAGAGCACAGTCAATGAAGGAGATGGATTGTCTCTCAGACACAAACATAACAAGCATTGGAGGAATGGATGACGATGTGTAACAGATGTCCCAAAATGAGAGGTTCCCAAGGAAGAAATACATGGGGGTGTGGAGGCGAGAGTCTAATATGCAGATGATGATGAGGAGGCTATTTCCCAGGAGGATTGTTGCATACATGACGAGGCAGAGCACAAATAGAAAAAGCTGGAACTCTGGGTATTGGGAAAGTCCTATCAGAAAGAATTCATTCACGGCTGAATAATTCTTCGTCTGCATGTGTCCATGTTACCTTCAAGGTTTAGAAAAGGAGAAGACTCAGGGAAATTTAAATTTATGATATAGATTTTCAACATACCTTCACTTTCAATATTTTTTTTTGAGTTTTGGAAACATCTAGAAATCAGAAAGGCAGGGATATGATGCTGATTTTATTGATGGATGGAAGTAAGGCTTTGAGGAACCCAAAACATTATAGGACTACACAGTAACATAGTCAAGGCTACTAATATTCCAAGAGTTCTAAGCGGAAGTGCCAAATAAGATTTAGGACAAATTACTATCATATTTAGATATGTAAGAATGTCTTTGTTAATGGAAATTTAAAAATTAAAGCTGTTTTCTGATGAAGTTGGCTTCTATTTAGAAGATTGTATAAATCCAGCACCATATCATTTAACTTGGATATGACTTCGTAAATGGCTGTCTTTTTCTGAGTCTTGGACTATGAAAAAGCAATAATAAGTTGTCAAGTTGACATTAGAAATAAATTAGGTAATAGCTGTTACATGCCTAGAACAGTAGGTGGTGCCAACATGAGATATTGTATATATAATTATATTTACTTTATGTAATATTTAACTTATATAATATTATAATATTAAATGTTTATTTACATATAAAGATGAAGGAAGAATGGCTTATTTTCCTTCTGTTCAAGAAAGGTCCCAGGTGAGGGAGGCCATTTTTTAGAATTAAGGTCAAAACAATTAAGGTGAAAATGGAAACAGTAACTTCACCAAAAACACTGAATCAACCCATCATGTAGGTCTAGCTGAACCTCTTCAAGTAACCTTTTCTTTCACTTATGCCATTTCTGCTCCCGTGATGGTGTCAAGGAGGTTTTGTTTTCCAAGATGTTCATCAGCAACCTCACAAAAACATTCTAATAGAGAAATATAATCTGTACAAAAAAAAAAAAAGTGCTTGCTTGCTTTGTAACACAATTTCAAGTCATCTAACCCCTCCTTCAATCACACTGTTATTTCTAGATCCATTTAATGTAGAAGTTCTAGAGGTGCTACAGAATCCCCAAATGCTCTGCAATGACCATACTGAGTTTCTTTCAGCCTCCCCATAACACTACACTCTTTTTCTTTATGTATTTGGACCTGGTACTTTCCGAAGCTTGAAGGGCCCATCCTAACTTTGATATTAACTTTTCTGAGACAACTTTCTCCCCTTTTATGCACCGTCTTAGTTCTCTATACTGACATCTCACATAGAATTATTCATTTACTCATGCAGCTCAAACTATGCCATGTGTACAGTGGTAGGTAATAGGGATCCCATTGTGAGAACTTGTTTTTCAAAAAGGATACTGATGTAGAATGCTTATGAGAGTTATTTTATACTTTTAAGAAGTAATTTTCATGCTGTATAACATGTTTCAATATGAAGAAAATTATGGAACAATTTATAAAACATTTCATCAAACTAAAATAGCCTTTTATCCCAAATTATCAAGGGTAGAATAAAACTATGAATCAACATTACTTATGCATATGTATGTAAGAATCATAAAGTACATCCAAACTGCACACTAAAGTAATATAATTTATTTCATGAATTTATGAAATTCCAAATTAATATTTAAAAATCTATCACTATAATAGATATATTTTGCCTAAACAATTAGGCAAAAGCCCTAAACACATGGTCATCTTACAAGATGCTAAAAAACATTTGATAAAATATACTGCTCATTCTTGATAAAATGTCTTAGTAATATAGATGTAGGAGAATACATAGTTAAGATAAAATTAATAAAGATAATCTTTCTGAAATCATTGATCACGTAATTAAAAATGTTGAAACTCTGGAATGTATCCTTAAAGTAGTCAAAGATTAATTAGTACTATTATTGTATAACATTCCCATCCCTCTGCCCCGAATAATCCACCCAATAGGATAGAATAAGAGAAATAAATGACAGTGCATGTTTCAAGTTCAACTGCAATTTAAATGGTTGTAGCAATTTTTTTCTCTAGGTTGCTGAAATTTTGGTTTGTGCTTGTTGTAGGTCATGCTTACTCATGAGAAGTTGTACCCTCATATACAACCAATAGAAATTGTAATCTTGAAAAATAGTTAAGGGAAAAGAAAATTTCTGTTGTGTAATACTACATTAAAATAGGAAGTTTCCTAACAATATAAATAATCATACTTTATATATATATGGCTGAAAAAAGCCATGGCAAAAGGATTAGTTTTCTCTGAACTAAAGGAATGGAAGTGTTAGTGATAGTCTTAATTTTTCCTTATTCTCCAAATTTTCTTTAAAAGAATGTTTCATGACTGTGAAAATCAAAAACATTTTAAAATTTTCTTTTAAGGATACAATGGCAAAGATTTGCAGACTTTTGTCCCCAGTCTTCATTAAAATCCAAGAAAGGGTAAGAACAGTTAATAGAAAGGAAATTAGAGATAATTTGTTGATTTATTACATAGACTGCTTTAATGCTATTTAATGTTTTAATGATTTCAGGCAATCATTTCACAAATATATCCACCCTGAGCAGATACACAGAAACAGTCCTAGTTCTTGGAATAGGATTCTAAAGTCCACCATTTACACTGGCCCAGGTGGGCAGTATAGATAGGATGCACTTTATCAGGCACCCAATCATACAACACAGTAAAAAGATAAGGCAGAAGAATATCCATGATGAGGAGTGGGACACCAGTGATTACCATGACCTCAGCTTCTTTATTTCTACCAAAAATATGTAAAGTTTCAGTTTCTTGGGTCTCTGTTTTTGGCCCATCTCTTTCCAAATGGTCAGTCTTTAGGTTGATGTCTTTTGACATCAACTATAGAAAGAAAGCAAACTCTGCTTGAGGACTTGGATCAGCAAGTATTCATCCTTTTTCCATGTTTACTAACAGAAGAGAGTAGTAGTTTATAAAACATA
Source organism: Macroglossus sobrinus (assembly GCA_004027375.1). NCBI lineage: Eukaryota > Metazoa > Chordata > Mammalia > Chiroptera > Pteropodidae > Macroglossus > Macroglossus sobrinus. The sequence continues at coordinate 26,225 of PVKZ01005387.1, forward strand.
TGTACTCACCCAAACTCCCTGATTTTAACCTAAAGAACCTCTTGAGATAGGCTGTACCTCACTCCCCTCAGAAGAAAATCAAATAGTGCATCCTATTTCCTGCTTCAGCTAGTTTGCCCTCCTGTTTATGAAACAACATATTCTTCATGGTATGAGATGTCCTTGGTGCTGGATCTCCCATACTTTTCCAAATAAATGATCCCTTTTGAACTCTGAAATTGCTAATAATGAGCTCCAGTTAGAATGAGGCCTCTTCTTGTCTTCCTACATAGTTTTGAGAATTATCTTGGGTTTTTCTTTTTCATATTTCTGTGTGGAAACCTAGAATACTTCTTTGTTGCAGGGAGCTTCAATGAGCTAGGCTTACTGCTGGGATGGAGTCACCAGCATGTCTTCTTTGTGCTTTGATGATCTCTAGAGCCATGCTAGAGTGTACAATCAAGTAGCCTCTAGTCAGAGACACCATTAGTAGTAGGGTAGGAGCGGAGAAAAATGAAGCTTTCTACCCAACAGACTGTCATGTTATAAATTTTTATGCAATAGTAAGTTAATGTGTCACATAAGTCCTTTCCTACCTCTGAATATTTCCAGAGGTCCCACCAGTGGCTCTGGTAGCCAATTTAAATTCTCTTTTGTTTTATTCTGAGAATATAATCCCAGAGTCTTTAAATAGAACAGAATGTAGTAACTTTTAGATATGTTAGGGATGCTGTCCTAAAGACCTGATTGTACCTAACTTGTTAAACAATAATTTTTCTTTTCCTCTGAATTTCTTCTTTCCTGATTATACAAATAATATTCAGTATAAAAAAACTTGAGAAGTTAGGAAAATCCAAAGGAAGAAATGAAAGTCATTTATACTTATAGAATAAATATTAATTTTTTGATAGACTACCTGTTCATATTCTATATTTACATGCCAGAGAGCGCAGTGCATTTCTGGATTTAGTATGTGCCTTTATAATTAACAATATAGTATTATTGTATTTTCCTATATTCTTTTATTAGGCAATGTTAGTGAATTCCATAATCTGTAAATGGTAACTAGGAAAAAAATATATAAGAAGTGGAAGTGAAACAATTTTTTGCTGGATCTTCTGTAACTTTTCACTTTTTTTTTTTGGCTTTTTGAAGGTAATGACTAGGTTGGAGGACTGGGATCAGAGATTCTCATTATTTCATTCCCTGTGAGTAAAAGCCAATTTCCGTTGTCAGAAGGTATCACAAGGCCCATTTTACAGAATGAAAAATGATTGTGATGTACATCTTTTCTTTTTGGTGTAATAACCAAAGCTCTGCATGCACAGCTTCAAGAAATGTCCAACACATTCCTGCCATCGCTTCTCAATTGTCCCCTTCACTCCACTTACCTTCTACCAACTTTTCAGCCCCTGACCCTGCTGTGCACTTCCAGGTCTCAGTGTTATATTTGTGACTATTTTTGGAAGTGGAATTTGTCACAAGTATTGATGTTTTATTTTAGCAGGCAATATTTCGACAAGACTCAAATTTCAAACTTGTCTTCTTGAGGAGGGCAGCAATTGAAATCTCTCTTAAGGTCCTTTACTTTTAGCTCTACTTATTTGTAGTTTAGAGATCAGCCAGTATTTGGACAGAGTTTATACAGAAATTTGGGGCTCCCACTCTCTGGCCATCTCTTTTCTGTGCTATTCTCTTCTAAATTTTCAACTGCTGTGATCTTCTTGAACTCTGTCCTCTGTTTCTTCACGTCAGTAAGACTGAAGTTTTTCATCTGAATTTTAGTCACCCTGTAGTGATGGTGACTTTGCCCTTTCCTTATTTTAAAACTTCTGAAAGGGAAACTTACCCAGTTCTATTTCTTTTTATAGATGTTGACTGCCCCCATTCATTTTCTGGATGCTTGGGCTACTTCAGGAGGGTTTTTTGTTTGTTTGTGTGTTTCATTTCATTTTGTTTTATTGTGATAAAAACATTTAACATGAAATCTAAGCCTTGTTAACAAATTTTAAGTGTACAATACACTATTGCTAACTATAGGCATGATATTGTATGGCTCTGGAACTTATTAACATTGAGTATCTGAAACTTTGTACCTATTGAATAACAATTCCCCCCTATCTCCTCTCCCCAGCTCCTGGCAACCACCATTCTACTCTTTTCTATGAGTTTTACTATTTTAGATTTATCATGTAAGTGGAATTGTGGAGTATTTGTCTTTTTTTGTGACTGGCTTATCTCACATAGCATGAGGTCCTTAAGATATATTCATGCTTTCACAAATGGCAGGATTTGCATCCTTTTTAGGCTGAATAATAGTATATTGTATGTATATTCCTCATTTTCTTTATCCATTCATCTGTCCATGGGTATTTAGGTTGTTCCCTCATCTTGGCTATTGTGAATAATGCTACAGTGAACATGGGAGTTCAGATATCTCTTTGAGATCCTGATTTCAGGCAGTTAAATAAAATATTTTGTCTAGAGTTTATAGTTGTTATCTATAGGAGATTCAAATGTTGATCCAAATGTTGCCATTATTGGAACATTGTATTTAATAGACGATGAACACTGTGTTTCACATTTTATATGTTATTTCCATATCTATGTTATAAATAAGATAAATTAAAAAGCTGTATTTTCTTGTATTTATCTCATTATAAAAGAAAATCAAAAGATTGAGCAGGTTTCACCCTGGTTTTTGCTAAATAACTTGAATAAGATGAGGGCTATCTGTTCTTTGACATTTCGGTAAACTCATATATAAAACTGTTCGGTCCCAGGTATTACTAAATTTCGACTAGAGGCTAGTGAAAATAAGGATGAATTTTTTTCCGTCTAAATTACCACTAGTCTCCTTGAATTTTATTCACAAATGTCCTTTGAAGTTAAGAACCACTGCTAGTGAATATATGTGGGAAAAAATTTGTGGATCATAGTCTGTATTCATCTTTATTTTTAGTTCATTTAAACAGTTTTGTTAAAATAAATGTTTATTTTTAATTTAAGTTTAAAACATTTATTGGTTTATTTTGTTTGATTTTGGAGTATATATTAATTTTCAGTAATTTTCCGAATTTGTAATCTAACATAAGTGTTTAAAGGTTCCTTTTGCACCATTATTCTTCTCAATACTTTGTACTGACCAATTTTTATATTATTAAATATAGTCTGGTTAGTTTGTAGGATTCTTTAAGCCTCACATGGCAATAGATATCATTTGAAGGATGTTGAAAATTATATGGAGTAGATATAGGAAGTACTCTGCCTAAAGATGGCTTTGTTACAAGGTTTTGTTACAAGGTTATGTTCATGCAAATCTGCAGAAAGAAGTAGGATAGGTGGAGCCAAATGCTGGTCCAATAGGGTAGTGAGGATAGTAGTTCCTGCATATAAAAACTCTATATGTGTGTAAATTGTTGGTACATCCCAGTGCAGGTACTTTGAAGAGTCTTTTGTAAACACTGCTGAGAGAATCACATTTCCTGTTATGTTTTGAGGCCATATGGTGGCATATAGTAATATTTTCTTCATCTTTAAGTACATACCTATAAGTGGAATTATGGGATCAGCTTTGCCTGATCTTGCTTAATTGTTTTTCAAAGTATTAATTTATACTCCCAGTGGCAATGAATTAGAATTTGTGTTTATCCATATTATTGTTATAATTTAGTATTTGATATTTTGGGGGGATAAGCAATATCTCATTTAAATTTATTTTGCTTTTTGACTACTTGTGATTTGATTAAATTTTTAATATTTTTATTGGTATTTGGGTTTCTTTATGTTGTAGAACTTACATCATAAACATTCTGGACTCTAATTTTTTGTTTGTTTTTGTGTACTACGATACATTTTCTCATTTATGTCTAATATTTAAACTTTCTTAATGACATTTTTTGTCATATAGAACTTTTAAGGAGGCTGAATTTGTCATTCTTTTACTTTTTGTTTTTTGTCTTGTTGAACAAATACTTTCTCTGCCTGTATTTTATAATGATATTCTACCACAATTATATATAGAAATTCTGGATCTTGCTTTTTTAGAATTTGGCTATTTAATTTTTTTCACATTTATATGTGGCATGCTATGCAGTAGACATCTGTTGTTATCTTTTTATCAACATAAATAATTAAAAATCAAGCACAATTTATCAAGTACTCCATTTGTTATGTTCTGATTTATAATGCCATATCAGTCATCAAATTCTCTGTTAAATCTGTTATCAAACTCTTATAGATGCCTGGGATGTTTCTGGACTGTCTATTCTATTCTGTCGATTCATTTGTCTTTTTATCTTTACCAATATGACATTATCTAAATATCTGCAGTTGTATAATCATTTTTGATACTGGGTATAGTGATTACCATCTCCTTATTCTTATTCTGCAGTATTTTCTTGGCAACTCTTGTCTTTTATTCTTCTGTGTAAATTTTAGGATCAATTTACTAATCTCTAATTTACTAAGCGGGAAAAGAAAACCTGACGATGTTAGATTTTGAGAGATTACATTAAATTTAAAGAGAATGTTGGGGATAAATATTTTTGAATTTCCTAACTAGGTACAAAATATAGCTCCCTGTTTACTAAGGTTTTCTTTTCTTTTTAATAATAAAGATTTATAATTTTCTTTATAATACACTTAAGCTCTTTTTATTGGATTTATTCATAGGCACTTGATATATATGTTGGTACCACGAATGAGATTCTTTTTAAAAACTTTTTTAACTAGTTGTGATTTGATTTTTAAATTTTATTTGACTGATATGGCATTATAAATCAGTACACAATTGATTTTTAAATTTTATTTATTTATTTTTTCGATTCCCCCCACTGCCACCCACTGCCACTCCTGACCTATGGATGTTGCCAGTCTCCCCTTAAGAACTGGATCTCTGAAGGTGGGGGCATCTCCTCCCAAGCTCTTTGGGTCACAAACCTCGGGAGCCTGGCGCACCAGGGGTTTTATATACCCTGGATATGTACCCTGGGGCTCGAACGCATGACCTTCTACATGCAAAGCAGATGTGCTAACCACTATTCTATGGAACCACCCCTTGATTTTTTAATAATGATCCTTGATTCAGCATCCATTATTAATTCAGATAATTTGTTTATAACTTCTAGTCGTTTTCTCTGTAGACAATTATATTGTCTGAGATAATGATAATTTCATTGCTTCCTTTGTAATCCTTATAAATCTTATTTTTTATTCTTTTTATTCTAAAAATTGAATTCTAGTGCAGTGTTGATAGAAGAGGCAAACACAGGCATTTTTATCTCATTTGAAGTTAAAGGTATATTTTTAATATTTTATCATTAATTATGATATTTACTTTGGGTTTTTGGTAGATATTTTTTATTACATTAAAGAAGTTCCTTTTGTTTTAATTTGCCAAGATTTTTAAAAAAATTATAAATACATGTTAAATTTATCAAAAATTTTTTTGTATTTATTAAAATGGGCATTTTCTCCTTTAATTGATATTGTGAATTACATTAACATATTTTCTAATGTTAAGACTATCTTGGATCCATGGGATAAATCTTATTTGAACATTGGGTATTATTATTTTGTACATTGCTGGATTATATTTGTTCATGTTTTATGTAGGATTTTTATATCTGTGTTCTTGTGCAGTTATTGTTTCACTTTATACTAGGCTCAAAATATTAGTTTGAGAAGCTCTTCCTCTTTTTATATTTTCTGAAACAAGTAGATAGGATAACGTTTTTCTGTTCTTGAAAATTTATTAGAATTTTCTAGGAAAACTTTTTTGACCTGGCAATTTTTTAAGCAACTGATTCAATACCTCCTTGCCTTTGAGTTTTTTCTGGTCTTTATTTTTCCTTAGTGTTTGAATTGAATGCTAATGTATTAATCTTCACTGTTTCTTATTTTCATACATATATATTTATTCTCACTCTATATGAAAATAATGAAGATTGAAATATCTGTCTTCTGTCTATCAATCTATTTATTTATGCCTATAAATTTCTTTCTAGAGCTAAACTGCATCAACTGTTTTTGATGGTAATTGTCAAGTTCTTAATATTTTGTAATATCCATCAGGATTTCTTTTCTTATTTAGAAGCATGTTTCAAAATTTCCAACTATAAAATATTTTTGGGTTATATTTTAGTAGAGTTTTCTACTTTTATTCCATTGTGACTAGAAACTGTGGTTGAATGATTTAATTATTCTGTATTCATTAAGACTTGCTTACATTATAAATATGTATTATTTAGTACTTGAATATAAAATTGTGTGGATATTGCATATTATATAAATCTTATATATTTATTTTAATTAATCTTTTAAACTGTAGAATTCAAATTTTCTATTTTCACATTTCTATACATATCAGTTTGAGAGAAGTGTGTATTAAAATCACCAACTTTATTTAGTGTTTTCACAAAATTTGTGTCTTGTAATTCTGATGATTTTTGTTTTTTCTTTATTTTGAAAAGCTGTGTTTTGTACAAATAAGTTGAAGATTTTTCTGCTGTTTTGATGTTTGCTTCAAGGTCTATTTTGTCTACTCTAAGCAATAACTTTCTTTTGGCTGATGTTTGTCTTGTATGACTTTTTCCACTCTATTACTTTAATGTCCTTTTGCCAAGTTTTAGATGTTTTTCTTATAAATAGAATAGAGCTGCACTAAAGATAATGCAATTGGAGAATCTTTGTCTTCTAACTGGTATGGTTAACATAATTACATCTATTATGATCAATACTAATGTGTTTTAATATATTTCTTTAATCTTTTTCTCTTATTATGTGTTTTCTATCTACTATGCTCTTTTATTTGTTACTTTTTATTCCATTTTTCTGACTTAGATTAATGAAATTTTCTTTATTTCCTTGACTGGTTTGAAATTTTATATCTTATTTCTATTGTTTTTATATTATTTTTAAAAGATGCTTGCTTAACACAGCAAAGTCTAAACCTCACATACTACAGTCTTCTTAAAGAATACAGGGATCTTAGAATAGTTACCTCTTATTGTCAAACTCTTTTATCATCTGTATATTTAGTTCTAGAATTTTATTTCCTCTACCTTGTTTTTAAATCCTACATTTGTTCCATTATTTTTTCATAAAAGCAATCATTTTATAGATTTATTTATATATTTATCCATTATTTATTATTTATTTATTTTTCATTTCTACTCTTTCCATCTAGGTTGAACTTTTTTCTTCCTTAGGTACATTCTTTTATAGTTCATTCAGTGGGTACTGTGAATGATAAAAATTTCTTAGCCTTTGTTGGAAAAGTTATTTATCTTATTTAAATACATTTTTAATTTATTTTTATGTTTTAGTTATAGTTGACATACAGTATTAAGTTAGTTTCAGGTGTACAACACAGTGACTAGAAATTTATATAACTTATAAAATAATCACCCTGATAAGTCTAGTACCCATCTGACACCATGCATTATTATTACAATATTATTGACTGTATTCCCTATGCTATACTTACATACCCATGACTGCTTCTATAACTGGCAATTTACACATCATAATCCATTACCCTTTTTCACCCTTTCCTCAACCCCCCTCTCATCTGGCAACCATCAAAATATTCTTTATATCTATGAGTTTGTTTCTGTTTTGTTTGTTTATTTATTTTATTTTTACATTCCACATGTAAGTGAAATCATACAGTATTTGTTTTTACCTGACTTATTTCACTTAGCATAATTCCCTCTAGGTCTATTCATGTTGTTACAAATGGCAATCTTTTATTCTTTTTTTTATGGTTGAATAATATTCCATTGCATATATATGTACCATATCTTGTTAAAATTTATTTTATTACTAGTTTCAAGTATATAGTACATTGGTTAGACATTTTATAGTTAATGATCCCCCTAATTGCTCTTTCTCTTCTCTGGCTTTCTACTTAGCCATTATATTAATGCTAACTTCATTTCCTATGCTGTGCTCCCCACCCCTGTGACCATCTATTAACTACTAATTTGTACTTTTTTAACCCTTCACCCCATCCTCCCAGCCCCCCATCCACCTCTGCTCTGGTGTCACCAGATTGTCCTTTATATTTGTGAGACTGTTTTTGATTAGTTCTTTTTGTTCCTTAGATTCTGTATACAAGTGAAATCCTATGGTATTTATCTTTGTCTTGTGACAGCCTGCTGAAATGTGATAAGGAAAGAGTTAATTTAAAAGCCTGAAAATCAGACAAAGGAAGTCTATACCTTAGTAATGTTTAACTAAAGCAAAAAAAAAGCCTAGTTCCTGGAACCCTTAACTGCCTCCCGTTAATCATGAAATTTGTAACAATGTAACAATGAGCTTATATACTAACTGCTAATTTTTGCTTGTGTCATTCTGCTGGTTGCCTGGCATGAGAAACAATCAATTGTATCTAAACTGGACATGATTCTTGTTCAGGGCTGCTCCTAGCAAGAACAGCCGCTGGCTAATAAACAGAGTTTGAGAGCATAATTGGTTTGGTCTATTCAGTATTGGCCACAACAGTTTTATCTCACTCAGCATAATAACCTCTAGTTCTATCCATGTCTTTGCAAATAGTAGGCTTTCATTTTTTTTTAATGCCTGAGTAATATTTTATTGTATATTTATCTTTAGTTTTGAAAAATAATTTAACTAGTTTACAGTTTACTGTTTTTTTACTTCTGTAACTTGAAGATATGATTCCATTATTATCTGAATTCTATTTTGATGCCATTTCTACTTTATTCTTAATGCTTGTAACAGACTAAATATAATAGTAAATGTTTACTATTGAAAGTAGAATGTGCTTCCTTTTTAAAAAAGCTATATTAAATATTCTTTATATAAAACACTATGACTTCTTTTTAGACTAGCTTTCATGTTTCATTATTGACACTAGCTTTACTAACATATTTTGCATTATTATAAATATTAGTGCTCATTTATTTAATATTTATTAAAAACTTTTTATGTGTTTTAAATGTGAACTATAATTTCTGCCAAATCATCAAATAAGTGTAGACTGTATGACACACAAAAGGAACAGTAGAGTGAGGTCTCCTATAGCAGCTATACATAGATCCATAGTCTAGGATCTGTTGCTATGCTCTTTATCTTAAAGAAGGGAAGTCAAAGAAAATTCTGTATTTTTGTTTTGAAAACCGGGAGTAGATATTAAGAGGAAATATTGATAAGTTATAATATACTTATTAAAAAATAAGGTTATTTTAAACATACTATACTCTTACTTCATTGTACTTAGAATTTATTATAATTTCATCATTATATTTAGTACATCTGGTCAGATAAGGTGGTCAAATTCTCTACCTCAACCTCGTGCTAGAAAATACAGAGCATAAGAACTTTTCTAAAATTTTTTATTCTATCTTTTATTTAAATTTTTTTTGGTCATTTGTTTCCATTCTCTTCTACAATTTGCTTTTGTCTTATATTCCTGAAATTTAATGTAGTATACTTATGTAGTATACTGACTTTTGTTTTAATAACTATTTCTTATGAAGACAGAATTTTAACAATGATTAATATTATGAGTGTTCTGTTTGTCATTTAAGTTTAGTCTTCATAGTCTACTTCAATAATTTCTTCCATCAACATCTTCTCTAACACTGAGCTATAGATTTATTGTATCATTTAACATCCTTTGAAAATTAAATCTTTTACATTTAATGTGTGAAATTTATATTCAATAACCCTGTCTCACAAAGAGTAATAGTGTGAGCTATATTGGCCAAGGCCTTAATTTCTTCTTTAAAAACCAATAATATACATTGTGCATACATATTAGCATATATACTATAATCAACCCAATCATTATTACAGTGTAACTAGTATTAATTTAGTCTCTGATTAATAGTATCTCATAATTTAATTATTTTTATATCATATCTGTGTAAGAATATGGGTAAATAGAGAAAGAAAGAGTTCCTTTTTTCATCCAGGTTATAGTTTAATTTCTTTGGGTTGAACTTTAATCTTTTACTTCTCATTAGAGTTCTGTATCAGAATAGGTCCTAAGAAATGTTTTTTAGTTGTTTTAATAACAGCAATGTTATAAAAAATGTGGATAATTATTATGTGGCTATAGAGAAAGGGCATTATTAAAAGTATCTTCATGACCTTATGAATATTGAATGTGAAATTGCAGGAAAATGTTACAGGAATAACTGAGTTCCTTTTGCTAAAGTCTATACAATCTGACATTCTCTGGAGGATCAGGAGTTCCTGAAGAAATAGCTAAAAACATGTGGATGATGTCAGCAGAAAATATGTCATGTGAGAAAAGTTTGTTGATGACTTTCTTTCTCATTAGAGTTTAATTTCAGAATCTACTTTTCCTTTCTTTCCTCTCCTTTTCTTCCCATCCCCTAGGATTAATAATGAAACCCTGATAACCATTCAATATAGAAAACTAAGTTTCAAAGGGACCATTAAAATTTATTTTTCATTACTACCTTGTTGGAGTTATAAACAATTTATTAAAAAGTTTTTCTTTTTAAATAGGGTAACTTTTTTTTTTCTAAGAGAAGTTTAAGGAAATTTATAATGACACTTTTAAAAAATTCATTTGCTACTCTTGACTTCATTAGAGTCTGTCTTGCGTCACACATTTAACTTGACAAGTTTTCTGTGAGTTTAAAATTTTTAATATGAGGAAAATATTTCAGGGAGTCTTGTAAAGACTGCTTTAATAAAGAATAATCTCTTGGTGAGGTGAAAAAACTTTCTTCTCTGTGATGTTATTTTTATAAATTTAGGTATTTAAACCTGCTTAGTAGGTCAAACAAAATGGGCCCTTGTTTTCCTCAAAAGAAGGAAGCATAAACTAGCTTCTTCCTCAGTGACACATTTATCTATTTTCATTTAAATGTTTTGAAGAGTTAATTATCATATGTTGAAATTTCAAAGCCAGAGTATTTATCATCATTTATTTATTATTTATTTTTTTATGATCATAAGCCATTGAGAATGTTTCTTATATAGGATATAACCTTTGTAATATCTTTGTCAGAAATATTTGTAATGATACCGCAAAAATTCTCACCAGTATGTCACAATTTAAATTTCTTGAATCTTCTCAGACTGTCTTCTCACTGAACAGCATAGTAAAATAATTTTAACTTCTAATATTACAAGAATCGTGTATCTTACATTCATCAGTTATTACATTAGTGATTGGATGTGCTCTGATTTGTTTCTATCAGTGAGGGTGTCAAATGGAGTAACAGAAAATAGTGTGTCAATGTGAAACTATAAACTGATTTTCAGCTTGGACCTCAGTCAAGAGATGACTCTTTCCAACAGAAGAATTATATTATTACTTTCTTTATCACCAAAAACAAAGTGAAACAAAACAAACAAACAACAAACAAACAAACAAAACCCCCAAACACACAAGCATGGATTACAATAGAGTATACTAACAGGATCCAAACACTTAGATTTTGGGGGAAAAAGGGCTTCATTATTGGGATATAGGTAGGGAGAGAGAGAGAGAGAGACAGATTGACACACAGAGACAGAATCTTCCAAGAATTAAAAGAAGTTCAATTTTGTTGAAACACAAAATACAAAACAGTGGGGAGAGGTAAAGTTGGTGAAAGATGAGGCTGAAGAGTTATACAGGATCTAGATCTCAGGCAACTATTTTAAGAAATTTTTTTAACCACTTTATTAAACTATGATTGACATACAAAAAGCTGTAGAAATTTATTTTATGTAACTTGATGTGTTTAAAGATAAGTATACACCCATAAAACCATTGCTGTCAGTAAATGCCATAAAGTTATCTGTCACTTCCAAAAGTTATCTCCTGCCTCCTTTGGTTTTCTTTTCTTTTCCTTTTGTGGTAAGAACAAGCACTTAACATAACATTTAATCCACTCAACAAAAATTTAAGTGTATAATACAGTATTGTAATCATAGGCTCTGTTATTCAGTAGATCTTTATAACTTGTTAATTTTGCATAACTAAAACTTTGTACCAATTGACTGACACCTTCCCACTTCTTTCTTACCCCAGCCTCTGGCAGCTATCATTTTACTTCTATATGTTTGATCATTTTAGATTCCATATGTAAGGGAGGATTTGTCTTTCTGTGTCTGGCTTATTTCACTTATCATAATGTCATCCTGGTCCATTCATATTCCCACAAATGGCAGGATTTCTCTCTTTTCTTAAGACTGAATAATATTTCATTGTATTTATATAGCACATTTTCTTTATCCATTCATCTGTTGATGTACATTAGGTTGTCCATTTTCCTTCCTGATTTGGTATGTTTTCAGTCATTAATTACTTGAAAAGCTTTCTGTTCCCTTTCTTTCTCTTTCTATAATGCTTTTGATGCTGTCCTATAAGTCCCATAGGCTTTCTTCACTCTTTTTCTATTCCTTTTTTCTTTCTGTTTCTCTAACTGGATCATTTCAAATAACTTGTTTTTGAGTGTGCTGATTTTTTCTTCTACTTGATTGAGTCTATTGTTAAAGCTCTCTATTGATTTTTTCAGTTTCTTAGTCATTGTATTCTTTAGCTACAGGATTTTTTTGTTTGGTTCTCTTTTTTATGGTTTCTTTTTTTATTATTATTGAACTTCTCATTTTGTTCATGTATTATTTTCCGGACTTTTCTTAGCTGCTGTGTTCTCCTGTAGGTCATTGAGTTTATTAAAAAAAAATTAAAAAATTATTTGCAAACCAGTTTATGCATCTCCATTTCTTTAGGATTTGTTACTGAAGTTTTATTACTTTCTTAGGCTATGTCATTTTTGCCTGATTTTTTTATTATCCTTGTAGCACATGTTGATGTCTGTGCATTTGAAGGAGCAGTCGCTTCTTTCGTTTTTTTTATAGGCCGTTTTGACAGGTAATGACTTCTTACTACAACAATGGATTAATTGGTATTTACTGGTGGCCTTTTACTGTCCATACAATCTGCCACTTTTATGTCTTTATATGTTCTTTACTATCAGTACAAACTCTACCTGTTAGAGAAACATATTGCAAGCAATTGAGAGAATGATAATAAGACTGTGAGAGAGACTTTCATGAAATGAATGAATATACCAATCATGACATAGCTGTATTATATGAATATTAACTATTTTGATAAAGTTTAGCTTGAGGACCTAGATGAGGTTCTGTGTCTATTCAACAAAAATTTATGAAAACATTGCTTTTATCTAACTTCAAGTTGATTAAACTAAATTTTCTAGGCTTACTATGAAATCAAAATTTTGTTCTAAATTTAGATAAAATATAGCCATATTCAAATGGAACAAATTATTTTAGGGAACAGAAGAGGCTTGAGCCAGATTATGTGTGTAGTCCTTAATTATATTTTTAGTTTGTCTTTAGACAGAATGAAATGAACAAGTATACCAGCTTCTTGGTAAAGGGACAAGAAGATGGCAATTGAATGTCATGTAACTAAGAAATACAGAGAGGCCTGGGAGTTAGTAAACTTGAACAGTATGTGCCAGCCCTGCAGGGGAAAGTATTGATTGATACATGACCAAGCATGGAGGAGAGCAATGTGAAGACAGAATCTAGGGTAAGCTTTGTTTAGAGCATAGTTGAAATTAGGGGAGTTGATCCAGATACTAAAACCCTAGATGTTAGCTTGCCATTCTTGTAATGGGATATAGTACCTGGCAGGGGACTAAAGTAATTTGTGGCATCTAGGGAAAAAGCAGACATAGTTTCTGGAATAAGAAGGTCTCAATTAGTAAACCCTGAATTGAATGAAATCAGAAAGGGGAACAAGAGGATTTGACTAGGGCTTGGAAATGTTGAAGAGTGGTAATTGATCACATCTCAATAAGTTCAGCCTAATTGTTTCTCCTTACTGTATTTGTCCTGGAAAGGGATGAAGGGATGTAGTTATAGGTGATATTTATGTTGTGGCTGGATACATTTGAGATAATAAATAATCCCGGTACCTACTAGAATGGCTTAGGAAAATACACTAAATATTCTCTTTCTGGTTCTTATTTGATTTGAAAGTTCTGAAAATAGTACTGTCTCACAGTGTTATTGTGAATGGTACCACACATTCACTTGGGTTCTGGGAATGACCAGAAATGGCAGTAGATACTGGGTGGGGCAACCCAGGGTTAAACTGAATTCCATGTGAGTCTTGGTCATAGGAAGTTAGGGGCACCATGTTAACAAATACAAATAAATGACACCCAGTTAAATATGAATTCTTTCTAATTGCCTTTGCATATGTACACTGGGATAAATGAAAAATATTGCATAGGGAATACTTGTACTAAAATTACTTGTGTAGTTGAAATAAGTAATAGGTATCTATACTACATAACTTTTATTGTATTTCTGTAATTATTTGGCTCTACATAACATTTCTTTGTTTTACATAATTTTCTTATAGAGCTCACTGCAATTACAGTCTGTCTTCCATTTGCATTGTAATATGGCTTTTACTGTGGTCACATCAAAACTATTTAATTCCTTTGTCCACTGAGCACTCATTAATGAGAAAACATGCTCCACATTTGCATTATGAACCAGTATACTAAAAAAGTGCTTGCATAAAGTTAACACTTCTGAGAATTACTATTCGAATTAGATTTGTTGAAGCATATATGACTATCTTTCATGTCATAAATTGCTTTCCTATTGTTCAAGATTATATTGCATCTTTTGTTCAATGAGTTTTTAAAAATGTTCACTGACAAAATAGAGTGCTGTTATCAAAATTTATTCCATTCTTCTAAAGACTACACACTATGATTTCATAGTTTTCACACTGGAAGTGTGTTTCATAATATCTATATAAAATGATTGAATTCTTCAAGTTCGAGATGGATTTCAAGAGAGAGCCATGACAGGTGTCATTATGATTATCCACTTCAAGTTGGAACTATTTTTTCTTGTTCATAAGTAAAGTGTAGTTTGCTCACATCATGGCAATTGTTGATGTGGTCTGCTCTGTGTTCTGTCATGCCAATGTGGGCATGACTGAAGGACAGGTTAGATAACTTTGGGGTACTGTATATATAGTTGAACAGAGAGCATGAGTGAGCAAAATTATAATGACGGTGTATGTGATTCTGGCTGTTCAGAGAGGCCAGTGATATCAGAATAAAGCTTGTAGACTTTGAGACTCCAAGATTTAAAGGTCAAAATAAAGGTGATTAGCAGATAATTTATAAAGGCCAAGTATCATTTTGACCGAAGTATCACAGATTACTACCACATCTCTCCATCAGATATAGTCAGTTCTAATATCCGTCTCTTGACTATTTTACCTGGCAGCAGTTTTAAATTTGCTCTTTCCAGAGGGTGTAAAGTCAGAAGAATTATTTTTGTTTAGTGAGTTACAGTGCAATTAAATTGTATTAGCGACTTTGTTTTAATTGCTGCTAAGGGACTTGATCTCAAAAGTAGTAGAATGTTTCTAAGTTTTATCCAGTACACATTGTGAACTTGAAACTGCTTTTGGGATTAGAAGCATCCTCAAAGCAGCAAAGACTTTAATTTGCTTTGGTGCTCAAATGGCTGGTTCTTTAAAGGAGTGTCTCACAGTGAAATGACTGTAAAGAGTCCCAACTTTCATCTTTACTGGAAGTCAGTTCTATTTTGCCACTGGTTAATTTTTTTTAAAAAAAAAAAAACACAATGGCAGTGGCAGCTACTTGATATGAATGAAAACGAGAAGCAGAGAATTTTCTCTGCTTCAGTAATCTTACTAAATTTACTGAGATGGAATTCATGAGACTAGCAATTTCATTAAAAATGTAGGTCTTCTTCTGTTTCTGGCATTTAAGTATAGTAATAGTCTATGTTCCAGTGAAGTGGGGATACAAATAATTATTACATATTGCTAATATTTGAGAATATTTTGAGTAACTTACCCCTCTTTATTATGGATATTCTGAATATGCTATGAGAAGAAGAGTAGAAGAGCAGCCGTTAGAGTTCAAGAAGCTGATTTCTGTGCAAGTTGAAGATAGTATGTATTCTTATACTTAGAAGTAAAAGAGTAAATCCTTTGACACTTAAATTTCTTAGTTTATACATTTATTTATGGTTTGACTCTATATTGAGACATGTACACTAGAATTTTTCTGAGATCAGCTTGTCATTCATTATATCAGACAGACTCATTACCTAGATGCTCTAATTTGTACTGAAAAAGACAAAGAATAATAATTTTATCTAAAAATGTTTTCTTTTTTCTTTTACAAAGATTAATAATGCCTATAGTTAATATTCTTAAGATTTTACAGGTATACATTTTCGTTTAAATTAGAAATAACTAAAAATTATTTTTGTAAAAATATTATCTTCTCAGTTTGTTCTCCTAGCCACAAAACACTTCTAAAACTGGGATTACATTACCATTTAAGCAAGATTTACATATACCATTTTGATTTAGTAACTGAAGAACAGTGAGTTTTATTAAGATTAACATACTGTGGATAAAAATATATATATAGTCAAACCCCTGGTGGCCAATAGTATTTTATAAATTTTAGATTTGTTTGGTTAAAATGTTATAGTGACATTACATTAAAAGGAATTTCAAATTCATAATGTGAGATTTGTAATTCTAACTCAGTTGTATATGTTCTGAATCTTTTTTTTAACAAAAACTTTTTTTAGCTAAATACTTCTTCATGAAATTTAAAAGTCTAATTGATCTTAGC
Organism: Macroglossus sobrinus; assembly: GCA_004027375.1. Lineage (NCBI taxonomy): Eukaryota > Metazoa > Chordata > Mammalia > Chiroptera > Pteropodidae > Macroglossus > Macroglossus sobrinus. The sequence continues at coordinate 42,880 of PVKZ01005387.1, forward strand.
TTAGATGATTATACATATTCTTATGCTATCTGTATATCCAGTAATAGGTCCATATTACCCACAAGGGAAGCTACTTAAGGATGCAGACAACTCTTACAAACACCGCTTTAACAGATCCATGAGTACTCTGGCTACTGCTGAATTCCTTTTGGTGAAAGAAAATATTAACATGGGAAAGACCAATCAATCTTTTGTGACAGAATTTGTCCTGTTGGGGCTTACTGGCTACCCAGAACTCGAGGCTATTTACTTTGTGCTGGTCCTGTGCATGTACCTGGTGATCCTGCTGGGAAATGGAGTCATCATCATTGTAAGTGTCTATGACTCCCACCTGCATACCCCCATGTACTTTTTCCTCAGTAACTTATCATTCTTGGACATTTGCTACACCAGTTCTTCTATTCCCCTCTTTCTCAGCAGCTTTGCAATGTCAAAGAAAACCATTTCCTTCGCCGGATGTGGAGTGCAAATGTTTCTCTCCTTTGCCATGGGTGCCACAGAATGTGTCCTTTTAAGCATGATGGCATTTGATCGCTACGTAGCTATCTGTAACCCTCTGAGATACCCCATCATTATGAGCAAGGCTTCATATGTACCCATGGCTGCTGGGTCCTGGATTGCAGGATGTGTTAATTCTGTGTTGCAAACCTCTCTTGCCATGTGTCTTCCTTTCTGTGGGGACAATATCATTAATCATTTCACTTGTGAAATCTTGGCTGTCTTAAAATTGGCCTGTGCTGATATCTCCATAAATGTTATTAGCATGGTTATTGCTAACATGATTTTTCTTGTGGTCCCAGTACTTTTCATTTTTGTTTCCTATGTTATCATTTTCTCCACCATCCTGAGAATTCCTTCTGCAGAGGGGAGGCGCAAAGCCTTCTCCACCTGCTCTGCCCACCTAACAGTGGTGATTGTATTCTATGGAACCATCCTCTTTATGTATGCAAAACCCAAGGCCAAGGACTCCTCTGGTGCAGACAAAGTTCAAGTCACAGACAAGATCATATCTCTCTTCTATGGAGTCGTGACACCAATGCTCAATCCTCTCATCTATAGTTTGAGGAACAAAGATGTAAAGGCAGCTGTAAAGAAAATGCTATGTCGGAAATGGTCTTCAAAGGGAATGTGAGTGCTATTTTTAAATAAATCCTTTTCTCTGAATGCAGTTCTCACCTGGAGTTTCCAGAATAAACATAGGTGGTACCATCTATTTCCAAAACCCATTTTTATATTCCTGATACTTACATGTAAGAGAAATCTAAGGCCTTCTGTTGCCCTTCATGACTCGATTGAGAAGAAAAGGGACATAAATTTATGGGTAAAAGAATTCTTATGTAAACCACCCACCTTCTCATGAATAACAGAAGTTAGTTTAACTCAGGAATGGTGATTTCTCTAATCCTATGTAAAAGGAAATGCCATTTTACTAGCCCAATCTCTTATCATCTATATGTATCAGTTTTCTAGTCTCATATCTTTTTTTTAGGAAGATAAAGTAAAAAGTGCCTTGTAAAGGGTCAGAGTGCTAGATGAACTCAACATTAAATAATTCACAATAGGGTAGTTTTTGATCATTTAGAGGGAAAGAGTGAGCACATTAGGGTGTTAGGTAACTGGCCTGTGTATACGTCACAGATAGACAAGAGTAGACAAACGAAACTATTTTTTTTTAGGGCTGATTTTCTTTTGGCTGAAAACTGGCAAGCATACTTCTGTGCAGAGATGTCTGAGGCAATGTGAGAATTTGTGCAGACACCCTAGCCAATGGGGAAATTTGGTCTGTCTTGGGTTTCAATAGGTGAGCAGTGGTACTTAGTTTCTAAAGAACTTGGTTGCACAGTTCTCTGAGAACACGGTTATAATGCATTTAGAGTGTCACAAACTAGATATTTTTGCAGTTACATGAATTTCCTTAGAGTAGGAATTTTCTCTTCATTTATTCAGTCATTTACTCCTTATTTTAATTATTCAATCAAACAGAATTTACTGAATACCTGCTTTGTCTCAAGCGTTGTAATAATTATTGGTGATCTGAAAAAAAACTCAACAACGTGGAAACAAAAACTAAAACATGATCAAAGAGCCTGCAGGCTTGTGGAACACAGACTGACGTATAAATTGGAGACAAAAATATTAAAGAATATTCACAGATTTTTCCTCTCCCCTACCTCCTAAGCTGGATTTTTGGTTTTCATTCATAGTGTGTTGGGCTGAATAGAATAATGTGTGAACTTGGGATAGTTTAAATGGAATAAACTGATTTTCACATGAAAGGACTTGAACCATCTCTAAGAAAAAATTAAAAGAAGGCAATGAAAAAGAGGGGATAATACAACAAGGAAGAAAGCAGTGTGTACTAGAGATTTTGAAGATACATATGGGACACTACAAAAAGAGGGAGAAAGAAGAAAATGGCTAAATGGGAAGCTTTGATACTGATGTTCTGTGATCTTTCCTCAGTGTCTTTTGCAAATCTCAATAAAGATGTGCAGTATTCTTTCAGACATTTGGTGATGGATTTTGTTTCTTTTGCAGTCTCACCAGTCTGAGACCGGACATAAGATTAGTCAACTTAAGTGCAGTGTAAGTGCTGTTATAGGGGTATATGTAAAATTCCTGTAGAAGGAGGAATCCTGGGAATGAAAAGGGCTATTTCTGGTTGGCTAAATTGGGAAAGAAATTATCCTAGTGATGCAGAAGAAATTCTTGTGTAGAAGAAATTTTAGGACAGAATATAGAATGTATATTGCAATAGTACTGAGAATGCCCTATCACTAAGAGTTTAGTTGGTTGAACTTGGGTTGTATTTTTTGTTAGTGTAGTGACAAAGGAAAAGACTGGAAAGGCAGCTTGGAGCCAAATTGTGGGGGCTTCAGATGCTAAGATAAGCAGTCAATATCTCTGTCGGTTTGAGATGGTCACCTTCTGTTCTCAGGAGGGTGCATCAGGGATGACACACATATGAGCATGTTCCAAGAAGTAGATCTCTGATACCCTAACCCTCTACCTGGCTCTTCTTTTGTCTGTTTTATATGCCTCAGGGCTCCACATAATGTCTTATTTGGAAAAATATTGCGATTCTAGGAAAAGTTTTAAGACTTTAAGGTGGGCAATAGAATTCAGTAAGTTATGAAAAAGAGACTGATGCTTTTGGATTAGTGTTTTAGAAAGATCCCTTTGGCACTGGGGAGAACAAAGAGGTATACCTCTTGCTGGTAAATTTGCAGGGCTGTGTCACTTTTCTTGGCTAGGTCCCTAGCTCTCATCTTGTCTTCCATACTGTAGGCTTCAAAGTACGGAGACCTCACAGTTTCTTAGAGCTTCTTTCTATTCCCTTCCAGGCTAGTTGTGGAATAAAGTTTCTCAAATAACTATCATGATCCTTTGGCTTAAAGTTTTACTTTAATTAACAGAGGGAACAGAAAAAAAAAGGAAGTAACCTGAATGGAAACATTCATTCCATAGGTTTAGGAAATCTAGGCTTCGCCAGAATTGGCTCTGATCTATGGATACTGACTACATATATATTTACCTCTGCATCTTTGTTAGGGCTTCTAGTCCTTTTTCATTATTGGAAGATTTTTTCTAGTACCGAAGTCTGGAGAAAAAAACCTCTAATCATGCACCAATGTCTGTTTTGCTCTATGTTGTTGGACGGTGACATTGTTAAAATACTTTATGTGGTTCAGAAAGCCAATTTGGCTCTTGGATACAAGTTTCTACCTTCAATCTTTTTTTTAATGTTTCTATTCCTTCTTTCAAAAGTTGGGTCTAAACTTTACCAGGTGCTTCATGTATGTTTATATGTCACTGACTAAACCCTACACTCTTTACTATTTACCTCTCAACTATGCAGTATTCACATTGCTCTACATATATTCATTTGTGCTTATAAATATATTCATGTATGGCAATGTAAAGAGCATTGTAAAGAGACCTTGAGAAATCTCTGAATTCACTCATGCTCTAAAATTAAGTTTTATAATTATTAGAATACAATTTGAATGGATCGCTTGATCAGTATGAGGTGGCTATCCAGTGAAATCCTTTATATGAAAATGTTTAAAAACCATATAAGTAGAAAAATGTAACATATTAAATTATAATTTTATTTATTAGTTTCTCAGTAACAGAGACTAGATACATTATTTCTTCTATGTCCCACTATAGCCTAGTATTATACCACCATTTCTGTAAGTGCTTTTAGGTCTATTTTAGGAGCCCAATAAATATACGTATTGTTTAGTTGATTTATTGAAAATTGGCTGATTGAACTAAATATAGGATATACCAGTAAAACAATGCATTTATCATGCTAAGGTGAATGAAAAGATAAAATAACTGAAAGTCACAGACAAATATTTCTGTGGAGAAAGTGAAAGACTTGCTCCTACTAAACAGAAGTGAATTTGTGTTTGCTACCAGATACAATTTGATTTTATGTGCTACTTGGAAGAATTTGACATTTTTCAGAAGAAAAACATTTAAAAGTGGTCAAGACATATTTTTTCACACAAAGACCCAAATTCCTAGGTGTGGAAAATCAGTGCATTTTACTAAAGTAAGAAGGGAAAGACAAATAGGCTTTGCATCTTGCTCTTGAAAGCAATCTCAGAAATGGGGTAAACTAAAAAACAATTAAACATTGTTATAAAACCCATTATAAAACTCAAAGCAGAAAAACTTCTAGGAGTTGATTATAAATATTTTTTACCTCCTTGACTAAATTTATTGCTGGTTATTTTATTATTTTTGATGTAATTGTAAATGGGATTGTTTTCTTAACTTCCTCTGAAAATTCATTGTCAGTGTATAGAAATGCAACTGACTTTTATTGATTGATTTTGTCCTGCAACTCTACTGAATTAATTTATTAGTTCTAAGTTATTTTTTTTGGAGTCATTAGGATTTTCTATATATAATACATGTCAATTGAAAATAAAGACAGTTTTATTTTTCCTTTCCAATTTGGATGCCTTTTATTTTTATTTTTTTCTTGCTTAGTTGTTCTGACTAGGACTTCCAGAACTATATTGAATAAAAGTGGTGAGAGCAAGCATCCTTGTCTTATTCCTGATTTTAGAGGAAAAGCTCAGCTTTTTACCATTGATTATGATGTTAATTGTAAGCTTTTATGTATATCCTTTGTTATGTTGACTATGTTCTCTTTATACTATTTGTTGAGGGTATTTTTAGTAATAGGTTTTGAAATTTGTTAAATGCTTTTTATGTATCTGTTGAGATGATCATATGAATTTATCCTTCATTTTGTTAATATGGTGTATTGTATTGATTGATCTGCAGAAGTTGAACTATCCTTGCAGCCCCGGGAGTAAATCCCATTGGAACATGGTATATAATTTTTTAAATGTATTGTTGAAACCGGTTTGTTCATATTTTGTTGAGGATTTTGCCTATTTTATATTTCGTTGATTTCTGCTATCTTTATTATTCACTGTCTTTCTTTCTGGTAAACCAATTACATGTATATTAAACCCTTGATTTTATCTCCAGGTCTTTGATTCTTTACCAAGTTCATTTTGTTGTTAAACCCATTTAGTTAATTTTTAAATTTCTGACATTCTACTTTTCATTTCCAGAATTTCCATTTGGTTCTTTTTATAGTTTTTGTTTCTTCACTGAAATTTGGTATCTTCTCTTTCCTTGTGAGCATATTCTCCTTTACTTCACTTAAATAATTATAATAAGTTGCTTCATCATTCTTTCTTGTAATTTCAGCATTTGGGCTATCTGAGGGTTGGTTTTCTTGATTGCCTTTTTATCTTGAAATGGATCACAGATTCCTGATTCTTTATATAATGAGTTATTTTGGATTGAATCTTGGACATTGTGAATTTGATATTATGGAGCTTGAATTCCATTAAATTACTCTGAATGGTTTTAGAATGAACTTGGTTTAACTCAAATCGCAAACTTCGTCTTTTAGTTAACAGGTCATATCTTAGTTCAAAATTGTTTTCATCTTTAGCTAGTTTGTGCATACATGACACAGGAGTCAATTAGAGAACTGGGGCAAGATTTACACAGTATTTGATGTTTCCTCTTCTGTCTCCTCTTCTTGGAATTCCCTTACTTTGGCTATGTTCCCCAGAAGTTTTCTGGTTTGTCCAGAAAGACTGCCAGTTTACTGTTATTAGAGTTTTTGCCACTCTATACAGTGCATCATTCAGCCTATAGCCATAAATATGTGAAACTCACACCTAAACATTACTTCTCCCACGTGATTTTTTTTTTTTTTTTGCTATTTTGTATAGAGTTTATAGTTGTCATCTTTGAGATATTTGAGTCTGGTAGGAGCTTATTTAGCTAAGTGAAAGCAGCAGAAATCAGAAGTCCTCCCTTCAGATTTTATGACTAGAATGTCTGCATCTCTTCTTTCCTCTGTGATGGCACACTTTCTGATTCATTAACTGATCATACTTATGTTTTTACCTAATATACCTCAAAAACAAAGTAATGCTATTTGGAATGGAGAATATGCTCCAGTGAATAAGGAATTTGAAATCTTCCTGGGGCCAGAGTTGAGCATACCATAAGAGTTAAATAATATGGAATAACTCAGTAGTAAGATTTGAATGCATTATCTTATTAAGGTTTAAATGTGGCATTACTTGAAAGTAATAAGTAATAAGTAATGAGCTCATAAGAGGAGCTCATTACATTTTATTGTCGTCTTTCTTTCTATCTGGCTCTTTAGTCTCTTTCCACTCCTAGTCTACCCCTAGCCCATTCCTTCGTTCATCAGACAAAATGAAGACTGACCTCCAGAGTTCACCTCCTTTAGCCACATAGTCATTTTTCATCACTTCCTGATAATGCTCCCTCCTTTCTCATGCCTTATTCAAATATAAGCATCCAGGAATCCATGATTTACTGTATTATTTTCTAGAACTGAGAGAACAAATGAGGAAAATAAGTGATGAGATGAAAAGAAATGTTTAATGCATTATGCGTGTGTGTGTGTGTGTGTGTGTGTGTGTGTACACACATATATGCACTATTTACAAGGTAACTTATATATGCTCTGTTTAAGTACCTTTTCATTAATTAATGCTGGTGAAAAGTACAACATATGAGTATTCCTTACTATTTCATTCAGATACAGGTGCCTAAAAATCCTCGTTTAGTGTCCCTAATTTTAAGAACCAGAGAGCAAATGAGGAAGGTAGTAGGTGGATTTTAAAAGATAATGTATCTTTTAAAATTGTTTTTATTAGTTAGTAATGATAGCTTTAATGTGTTTCTTTCCTTTTTTTCTTGATTACTTCTCTCATATATTCAACATTGTGTATGTGCCTATTAGGGGCTGGAGATCAAATGCTGAGTATGCTTTTTTCCCCCTGCTTTTATGGATTAGCTCCATATGGCTTTTAAAGTAGATGAGAAAATTTAGGCTTCTATAAAGGTCGCATAGGTCGTAAATGACAGCCAAGACTTAAGTTTGTTGTCTGTCCCTATTTCCTCTATTAATTTGAGAAGATATTTGATGAATAAGTTAAATATTAAGAGATATTTCAGCAGGACAAGAAGAGATGAGAAATTTTTAAAAAGTGATGAAAATGTTGCCTATTAATGATACGGCAGTTCTCTGAAGGAGAATTACAATTTTGATTCCCATTTTTGATTATGGACCAGAGTCTTTCTATTTGTGCTGCAAACTGAATTTCCTTTCTGGCAAAAACAAAACAACAATAAAACATCTTTTTTTTTGTAAGGTATTTTGACAATATTTTTTAGAAATCACCACCATATATGTGGGATTAATTTAAAAATTTTCTTAAAAAATAAAATCTGAGTTTATAGTACAGAATTGGAGCAAAAATATAAAATCAGAGTAATAATAATAGCTTAAGAAATACTACAAAGTGACACTAACCAAAAGAGCATGATACTGGCAGAAAAACAGACACACAAAACAGAATGGAGCAGAATTGAGAGCCCAGAAATAAACCCCAGTGTACAGGGACAAATAATTTTCAACATAGGAGCCAAAAACATACAATGGAGAAAAGAAAGCTTCTTTAATAAGTGGTGCTGGGAAAAGTGGAAAAACACATGCAAAAGAATGAAACTAGACTGCTAACTGTCACCATTCACCAAAATTAACTCAAAACGGAACCAAGACCTAAATAGAAGACCTAAAATAATAAATTGCACAGAAGAAAACATAATACTAAACTCATGGAGCTTGGTTTTAGACAGGATTTTATGAATTTGACCTCAAAGGCAAGGGAGTAAAAGCAAAAATAAATGAATAGAAAGCTTCTGCATAGCAAAGAAACCATCAACAAAACAAAGAAGCAACCAACTGAATGGGAGAAGATATTCACAAACATCACCTCCAATAAAGGTCTAATTTCTAAAACATATAAAGAACTCACACAGCTCAGCAACAACAACAAAAAACAAACATTCCACTTAAAAAAAACGGGTAGAGGACCTGAACAGACACTTTTCTCAAGAAGACATGCAAATGGCCAACAGACATATGAAAAGATGCTCAACTTCACAAGTCATTAAGGAAATACAAATTAAAACCACAACGAGATACTACCTAGTACCTATTATCAATAAGACACATAATAATAAGTATAGGAGAAGTGGTGAAAAAAGAATTCTCATACATGGGTGGTAGGAATGTACACTGGTGCAGCCACTATAGAAAACAGTATAGAGATTCCTCAAAAAATTAAGAATCGAACTACCACATGACCCAGCAACCCCTCTTTTGGGTATCTACCCCAAAAATTTGAAAACATTTACCTGTAAAGATACATGCACCCCAATGTTCATTGCAACATTATTCACTGTGGCCAAGACATGGGAACAACTGAGTGTCCTTCAGTAGATGATTAGATAAAGAAGATATGGTACGTATATACCATAAGAAAAGATGAAATATTGCCTTTTGTGACAACATGAATAGGTCTTGAGATTATTATGCTAAGCAAAATAAGCCAGCCAGAAAAATGAAAAAAACATATGATTTCACTCATATGTGAGATATGAAACTGAAAGCAACAAATAAATAAGACAGACTATACATAGAGAGAACAGTTTACTGGTTACCAGAAGGAAAGCAGGATAGGATAGATGAGTAAAGGGGGTCAAATATATGGTGAAAGATATTTGACTTTGGGTGGTGAACACATAATGTACATATATTATATTATTGAATTGTGTATTTGAAACCTATATAATTTTATTAATATCATCACTATGAATTTAATTAAAAAAGAAACATTTCTATATCTTATTATTCAATAATCATTGAAATGGGAAATTTTTATGAGTTCTTGGGTATATTTTATCCAATCCTTTATCTTTTTCTTCTTTACATTGAAAGATTAGCTACTATTTTCCAAAAATATTCAAAATCGTCGTTTGGAGGATGAAATACTATATAAAGTCCACACAAATACCATGTGTGGTATTTCAGATATTTGTATTTTTATTATTCATTTTCAATTTAATTAAATAGTTAATGATTGCCTACTATTTTTTAATTAACTTGGCATTGTACTTTGTACAGGAAATAGTGAGCCATAGTTCTGCTATTGGTTAGGTTTCAGAATCTAAAAAATGGTTATAGCATAAAAGAAAAATTACTGTGGGAGGAAAGTGTCAGGGCAGCATGGGGGAGGGAATAACTAACTCAAGGGAGTTTTGGAAAACTTTACAGAGGATGTAACACTTGACCTATTTCTTTCATTATTGTTAGATTTCACTAGAGAAGGAGAAATGTGACAAAGCAGGGGAAATAGCATGTGCTATTCCTTACGTGTGAAAGAATATGAAATAATGGGGTAACTATGCAGTGAGTGGAGCACAGCGTTGCAGTATAGGCAGGGAACAACACAAAGGTAAAATATGTAGTTGGAAATGTAGGTTGGGGCCAGATGAGGTCTCTGGGTAAGTAAAATGAAAAAAACAAAACCAAACATAAACAAACAAATATATCAAAAGTATTTAAAATAAAGAATACTGAAAATATATGTGTTATTTGTTAGGTAGCTATTTGTGGTGGTATCTTTGGGGGGATGGGGGAAAGGCCTAATTTAATTTTCTTTTGGTCTTGCTCCCATTAGTTTACTTGCATTTCATAGACTATGTAGCCCCACATTTTTATGAGATCTCAGTCATTTTCAGAAAGTGATATAATTGGACTCTTGCTTTTGAAATTTCTTTTTAACTGTGAAATTCTGTGATTCAACATTTGACCTTTTTTTTTGCCTCAAAATACATGAGTTTCTTTTGTGCAGCTGAACTCAGAACTATCAGTTTCACATCATTTTCTCTAAAACCAGTGTCTTATAGCTCCAGGCCTGTCCCTTCTTGTTACTCAGGCTAGATGATAGTATTGACCATTAGGATGACTATCCCATTGAATAAAGTAATCAGTTTGTCTGAAGTCATGTCTTTGAACTTTAGCTTCATGTACAAAAAAAGAATTGTCCCGTAAGACATAATTACCACTTTTATTGTGAACTGAGCAGGTGAAAAGGCCTTTTTTCTTCCTTCGACTGAAATGATTCTCAGTATAGCATAGAATATGAAAACATGAGAAACAGTAATTAGCAGTCATGGACCAAAAGACACTATTACAATCCACTCAACATTATTGCACTCTCATTCAAAAAAATATCTGTGTAGGCCAGCTAAATGTTTCATAAAAAAACTATTAATGCTATTTCTTCAATAAAAGAACACTGGTAATGTGAATATATTTTGTGTCAGTACTTTGAGACAACTTAATCTTTAGGAGATAGCTGCCTATCTAAACACATGAAGTCCCTCGTTTATAATGATGGGCTAGCTCAGATATTTGCTAAAAAATGCAGGTTTTTAAATATTCTACATTCTGTTTCCTGAGATTGTGATGTACAAGATCTGAGACAGAGAAAAATTATTTGCATTTTTTACAGCATCTTTATTTGTGATGCAGCTGATCTGCAAAGCCCACTTTAAAACCAATATTTTGGAGAGAGTGTGCTTTATTTTTTTTCAATGAATTATTTATTGATTTTACATTTATGACAATCACTAACAATATTATTTGTTTCAAGTTTTATCATTTACAAATGTGTTTATGCACATTACTTATTATCACTATAATTCTCTGAGGAAAATGAAATCTAGAGAGAAGAAATTTATATAAAATCATAGTAAGTTATTCAGATTTGGTTTTTCTGATTTTAAATCTCATGTGTTTTTAACTACACTTTATCATCATCCAAAATTTATATAAGTTGGTTAAAGTGTAGAAATCAGACATCTTTTTTTTTTTTTTTTTTTTAATAATAATGCTCTCTGGATGATTTCAATGTGCAACCAAGGATAAGAACCATTGATCTAGTGGAGTGTCCCGACCCGCGGAACCTAGTTATTCGTAGGGGCGGCGAGGAGAATCCAACCTGGAAAAAACGGGCGAGAGAAAGGAGCAGAGGCAAGACAAAGCTCTGATCAAGCCTCCAAATTTTATTACAAAATGGGGATATATATATATATATATATATATATATATATATATATATATATATATATATA
>PVKZ01005388.1:0-21809 GCA_004027375.1 Macroglossus sobrinus
GGAGGACATAGCGGCAAGCAGCACAGTTAGAAAAGATCTAGAAGATCTCTTTAGTGTAAATCATGAAGTCATGTTCGTGACTGCCAAAAATAGCTGCCTTGCAATTTGGTCGCATCAACAAAGGTAGAACGTGCAAAATAAGGGAGGTGATGAACCCGTTCTGCAAGGTTCTTTCTTTCAGAGTCAACATTTAAAGAGAAAAGCAAGTGAAAATATGTTCAGAGGACAATCATCTGGCTGGAGAGACTTGAAAGCATGTGAGATGTGCAGAAAAGATGCTTAACTTGGAGAAGATTGTGTGTGTGTGTGTGTGTGTGTGTGTGTGTGTGTGTGTCGGGGGATGGTGAGGGAGAGAGAGGATTTGAGTTCTGACTTCAGAATTTTGAAGGGGTAAAGAGGATCTCAACGTTCTCATCGGAACCACAGACTGCCAAGCCAAACCCAGGACGAGCTAGTTACAGACAGAGTTCAGCTCAGATTAAGAAAGTGTTTTCAAACGTCCAGAGCCAACTTTTAAAGTAATGAGTAGATTCCTCTCATTCTGTGCATTTAAACCTGCACCTTCACACCGTGATGTTTGAACAGTGACCAGTAGGTGGCAGTAAGATACCATGGATTTTGCCCAGAGTGGTGAGCATCTCACCCTAGGACGTTCTGGAATTAGATGTTGTTTTTTCTAATTATTATTGGAAGGTGTGTCCTAATCTATTGTTCAGAGAGAAATCGCTGATTTGAAAAACAGGAAATAATACTTTATAATGAAATGGACAAGAATAATTAACGAACGCTTTCGTTTTATGCTGGCGATACCAGACATTATTTGGCCTCTAAAAATTTGTGGTAGGAAATTGTGTGTGTGTGTGTGAGTGTGTGTAAAGGAAAAAAAATGAAAGGCCTGATTTTTTTTTAATTCCAAGATTTAATGATATCCTGAATTTGTGTAAAACTTATAAAACAAACAAACAAAAAACACCTCACTGAATTGAATGGAAAATGTTCCCATAGAGCCATTGATTGAAAAATCTTTTCTTGCTCGCTATACAAATCTATTTTTGTTCTTAGATAGATACCTGTGCATTTAAAAATGAAAGCATGTGTTCATCAGAAATGCAGTGAATCAAAAACGGTTTCTCTAATATTTTTAATAAAAAAAATATATACATTTTGTTAGGGGATCCTCAGCTTGGAGGATTTTCATCTATAAAAGATGGACTCATCTTTAGTAGCTTCGTCATAGAGAGACGGGCCTGCAGCCTGGAGAAATATTCTTTTGAAATGGATATGTATCCAAAATGTGTGGAAAAGAAAGCATTTTGGTATTTCATTTGGAAAGAGGAAGATGATACTTCTTTACCCACCTCTTTTTTTTTTTTTTCTTCCCAAAAGCGTAACATGACATTCACGGCCATCAAGTTCATGTGTCTCTATCACCGAGACACTTTATAATCCTCGCCCTCTGAGCGGTGTGTTTACACTGTGTGTCAGTTTTACGTATTCTAGGCTGTTTCTGTATCAAAAATAAGAACACAAAGTTATAAACGCAGAGCAGTTATCACAAGGCGCGTGTGGGCTCCACGATTCCTCTGGCATTAGAAGGAGTGAAACATTCCCTGTCTCCCTCCTCTCTCTCTTTTTCCTTTTGGTTTTTATTTTAACAGACGCACACACACACACAAGCAAAGTTGCACAGATCAGCCCCCATCCCAGGAAGGTTGTGTGACCTTGTCACACCTCTCATTTTCCGAGTCAGCCTGGCTACCACGTATCTGTTCTCCTGCTGATCAGAATTTGGCAGTGATTTAGGAGACGAATGTCTGAAAAGTTTCATCATGACTCTTTCAAAAAAAAAGGCTCTACGTAAAAACAAAAGAACACTCACTGATACCTAGAGCTGTCAAAGTTTCTTTTTGGGCACTAACATCATGACAATTAACGATTGTCTGTGTGTCATCCTCATAAATGGCTTTTGTGTCTCCCTTTCAAAAGGAGAAAATCAGAAGGGTCTAAATGTTCTTTATTTTAGCAAATAATACCCATGATCTTTTTCTGGGAAATGTACATTTCGTCCATAGGTGTAAGTATGATGTATAAATAATATGCCACATTTTTCCTCACCTCAATGTTTCGGCATGCGTTCAAAACTTTAACTTAAAAATTTAAGTAACATCTAAGCTCTTCTTAAAAGCATTAGTTTTTTAACTATATCATTCCTCACTGATTAGAGGATTGCTTTAAGGGAATACATTTTTTTTTTTTTTGCTTTTTTTTGCTTTACGTGTTACTTAATGAGAGACTGGAATAGCACACACTTCAAAAACATGTCATTAAAAAATTTTACAGACTCGCTTCCACCAAAGAGTGCGGCCGAGACTTCTTTGCAGTTTTTCTTAGATTTTTCAGGCCTAGCACGTATCCTGGCGTGCCAGAATTTGTCACCGAGCAAATATTCTCGTGCACACACAATAGATTTCTAGGAGAGTGTCACCGTAGAAGCATTTTGCACCAAAAAAAAACCCATAAAACAAAAAAACAAAAAACAAAAAACAAACAAAAAAACAAAAAAAAAACTTGTTCGCTTTGAGGCTATTTGTTTGTTTATCTGTTCGTCTCTTCCTACCAGGGAGTTAATTATGGAAGCCCTGAGAACTTTGCATCCCGGCTTGCGGTGGTGCCTTCGAAACTCAAGTCTAATGAGACCTCACTCGCCAAAGTATCTGCTTTCCCATTGAAGCATCTGAAGCTCGGCGAGTTATTTTCAATCACGATTTCTTTCTGTTGTGGCGGCTGATGCATGAAGAGTGTGTTTTGTTGTTGTTGTTGTTTGTTTTTTTTTTAATGCAACAAAGACAATGCCTTGGATCTGATGTGTAGGGAAAGGGCGAGAAGGGACAGGCAGGCACCTATGGCAGGCACACGTAGTTAATGGCTTGCGATAATGCGTATCGTTAGCGACGGCCATCGCGAACCTGCATGCATTTGTGTATTGTGTAAACACACAGAATGGTGCTTTCGAAAGAGAATATTAACCGTCCCTTGCAGTGATGACTCTTGTGTGGAAGTCACAACTCCTGGAGCTTTGAGGACGTGGCTTCCTGACCTGGTCCCTTTCACTGCTGATGCTTTTGGGGGACATTTTGGGAAGGCCAGCTGTCATCTCCCTGCAGGATCGTCTCGTCTACAGTGAACCGGATCGATAAGGCAGAGCAGATCTGAACATCTATAACGAGATTTGAATATCGGCTACCCCTGTACAACTTCACAGGCATTAAAAGCCATTCGTTTGTGATCATAAAATGCAAAAAAAAGGGATTCCAGGTTATCTGGAACATTCTAGGAGTGGAGATAGGCGATTTGATTAGCATACTTCTGATCTATTCTGCTGGATTCTAAAGAAGAAATGGGAAGACATTTTTTTCACCTGAGACTTGAGACTGTTCATTTTAGAACTTTTCATCTTGCTTTCTTTTTCTTTCTATTTTTTTTTTTCTTTTTTTTTTTTTTTTTTTTTTTTTTTTTTTTTTTTTTTTTTTTTTTTTTTTTTTTTTTTTGACCTTTCTTCGCTCTGTCCCAATGTTGAAATTGTCTGATTTTAGGGGAAACAGACGGGGTGGAAGCAAAGAAGGCTTGATGCAAAGGCATTCATTTCTCCAATCTGACTGGAGCGTCCGAGAATCGTAGGGAATCACACGAGTGAAAGGAGAAAATGTTTTCGTCCTTTTAACAAACCTTGGCTCGGCTGTCACGGATCTTAAAAGTGCGCCTGATGTGTGCGGAGACTCTCGATATTACGTCTGCTTTGAATATTTGTGGGTGTCTGAGGCTTTTGTGGAGAGGGTTCGACTGCCTTTTTGTTGTCGTACAACTAGTGTATTTTGTGATGGGGGGAGCTGGACAATTCAAGGGATTCAGCCTTTCTTATGATTTCTTTTCTTTTCTTTCTTTCTTTCTCTTTTCTTTCTTTCTTTCTTTCTTTCTTTCTTTCTTTCTTTCTTTCTTTCTTTCTTTCTTTCTTTCTTTCTTTCTTTCTTTCTCTCTCTCTCTCTCTCTCTCTTTCTTTCTCTCTCTCTCTCTCTCTCTCTCTCTCTTTCTTTCTTTCTTTTCTTCTTCCTCTCCCACCCCTGCACCCCTACACTGTGGTTTTTATTGAGGGGTCTAGGGGGGGAGCTTTAGTTAAAAACATTCACACAAAACTCCTAGTCTTCTTTCAAGAAAAGACCAGCCCTTTAAGATAATAATTACAACATCCGCCGTCAGATCTGTAAATTAAATATGCATGAAAATATATTTGCTAATCCCACAACCTTTTGTCCTAAATTAGGTAAATAACGCTAAACTTTGTGTTGGTGGAAAGGAGAGTATTTATAGATATTAATTACCGTCGGGCTAATTTAAAGTATCCCTTATTAATTTTCTCTCGGTTTTATAATTTTCAGGAGTAATTGCCATCCACCTACACACACAATCATCCCATCATATTCTTCCTCAGATTAAATATCTGCCTCCACCCGGTTTAAATAGGGTTTTAATAAGTATCTTTTATTGAGATTTTTTTTTTTTGAAGAAGCTTTTTTAAATTCATTCAAACTGAATATTCGCTGAGACAATGGAGAAAGCAGGAACTGTGACTCTGAGGAGGCGTGTGAGGTGCCACGGACAGTGACGGGGGCCAGGTGACTGTGTGCTTTGCAGAGAAAAAGGCTGACTGAGCCTTCACAGACACGTAATTGTCCACAAATACCTTCCCATAGGCTGTGGCAGCGGCCAGCAGACAAAGGGGTTTTAAGGGTGACAGAGACCAGAGTCGAGCCATTTGGCAGAGGAGGGAGGAGCTGGTGGTCGTGGACAGCCCTTCTGAGAGAAACCGAGTCACACACCATGGCCACCAGTGCTGGGTGGCCCAGCTCAAATCAGACTGTCATCTCCCTGTGTCATGGGGCGAGCTGGGGAGAGGCGAATGTAGGCTTCTTTCTGTGTGGCTTGGTGTCAGCTCTGTGGCCTTGCTCACATTAAAACAGGATTACGTGTGTGTGTGTGTGAGTGTGTGTGTGTGTGTGTGTGTGTGTGTGTTTCCCCAGATCTAAAAGTCCATGTCTAGAATATTTTCTAGCTTGAAAATCCATCAACCCGACGCTCGCAGAACACAATAGACTGTTCAGATGATATGGAAGCGGCTTGGGAAGTCAGAAAAACATTTTCACGTTCAGAAATCGGCCCCATGGACTACCAAGACATCAGACAGAGGAGCCTGGAGCCACCTGTCCCCCCAAGCTGATGCCCGGCGGAGAAACAGCTCTCGGAAGCCGGCCTCGCAGGGTGCCAGCCCTTCCTTCCATCTCTGTTTTGCCTCCGGTGACTCCTGTTCCTTGCAGGAGGCGGGCAGAGGGCGTACCCTCAACCAGGAGAGGCCATCACCGCTCTCAGCGAGTGACAGCAGCCCGCCGAGGACGGGGCTAGGTGACGTGTGTCAGATGTGCAAGCCGCTGCAAGCGAACACGACAAAATAAAATGCAAACCAAGTTCCCACGCAGCCGTGGCCTGGTCGGCCTAAAACACCAGAAAGAGCAGCAGAGGGAGCCCAGCCATCCGCGAGGCTGCTCGCCTAATGGGGTCCTGTGGACGCACGAGGGGGACATCCTGCGGGACCCCGGACCCAGCCTTTTTGTGCCCAGAACACCTCGAGTCCCGCCTTTGATTCTTACTGATCGCAGAGGCAGATTAAAATCACACACCGCACGGCAGGGGCCGACCTGAGCTTTCTCTGTCGACGGCTAGCGTCCCGGGGACGATGCCGCCCCTCTGCGTGTGTGCGGGGACAGCCGGGGGCGCGTGCGTTTCGGGGAGACGTGCAAAACGGGTGAGCAGATCCGTGAGCCTGATAGTTCCCGGGCCTCACGGCGGGAGGACGAGCCAGATAAGGACATGATACGTGTCACCCGCTGTCAGAGGCGAACCCGTCCTTGGGACCCACTTGTGGGAGGAAAAAAGAGCTTATATTTTCAAGGCGCTTCTTTGCAATCTGTAAGCATTCCGAAACAGACAGGGCTTCTCCCGACAGCTGCCTCAAACTGTCGCATGTGTGTGTGTGTGTGTGTCCATTAATTCAGAATTACTCCAATTACAAGCCATCGGCGCTCTGCACCCCTCTCTCTAACCCAGAAGAGATGGAGAGTCCTCACGCCGGCCAATCAGGTCACTTTCCCCGCCGCCGACAGCAGATGTAAGCAATTTACTTTTTTATTTCTGCATATTCAGTGCGAGCAGGGCTGTTGGGGACCTTTCACCCCGAAGCCTGCTGGATTCTAACCCTATCAAATTAAAGCATTTTGCTCACTTATTCCCAAACGCTTTGCCGGTACGAGGCAGACATCCCGCTGCATAGCAATGGCGGGCGTGTTCGTGTCTGCTCATAGCCCCAGCCTCATCAGAGATCATTAAGGAAAATACACAGCGCTTTAATTTGATGAGATTGCTTATAGGTGGCGCCGTGGAAGGTCGCACTCCTGCGTGCATCTCCCTCCGTCTGCGTAATATTTCCTCCCCGCCTGGCAGCCCGGCGCTGCAAACAGTAGGCCAAGGCGACACGTTTATTTTGTATTTTATTTTATTTTATTTTATTTTATTTTATTTTATTTTTTGACACGCCGTGATGGGCTCCGGTAGGGATAACGATGAGTTACTTAACGATCGCATAAACAAACATCCCGGGCCCGGTTTGGGTGACGTCCTTCTCTCTGTGCTCTGCGGATGGCAGTCGCCTTGAAAGGACATGTTTCTAGAATGTGCCTTCTCGGCGCAGGGCCGCGTGGACATGGAGGGACCGGGCGGAGCGCTGCTAAGTGGCCGCTGGGGGTCTACCCCAGCTCTCAGCTCTCGGGCAAGGGGTCTCTGAAGGAGAGACTCGCCCCCTCTGACCCCTGGCACGTGCTCCACCTGCCGTGGGGCCGTGGGGGCCGTGGGGGCTCTCCGCTGTCATCCGGCACCCCTGTGAGAAGCAGCCAGGGGACCCGAGGTGGCCGAGTGGTTCCCCGGCCAGGCGGGAGAATCGCTTGACCCCGTCTGCTCATTTCAGGGCCGATTTCCGTGTCGCGTCTGCTTCCTTTTCTGATCTCGCCGCCTGTCACCTCATCCCGCAGCCCGACACGCACCGTGGCCGCGGGGCGTCCCTTCTCTGTCCCCCGCTCTTTCTCATTCAGATGCCGTCGGAGGCGCCGGGAGAGGCATCCAAGGACTCAGGGCAACTTCTACTAATCTCCTGTCACACGTGATGGCTTCTGCGCGTGTGTGTGTGTGGAAGAGACCGACGGCGGGCTGATTCACCTACAAATTTACATGAAAATTGCTTCATGCAGCTGGATGTAAAAATTCAAGGCGCGCAGTGTCACTGTACCACGCGGGTCACGGCGGAGCCCCGCGGCATTGTCGCCAGAAACGAGGCGTTTCTGTTCGTGGGACGAGGGCGGGAATGGGGGCCGGGGGAGGACACGGGGGGCTCCTGAGGACAGCGCCTCGTGCGACAGGCTCCACTCCCTTCCCGTGGGTCCCCGGCCACGTCCTCGGTGCCTTTTCTTCCCCCTGGATCTTTACTATTTTAAAGGCAAATCACACCGGGTTCATTGTTCCCGTCCCAAACTGTATGAGCTGAATTATTGCAAGGATTTCACCCCTGCTTCTGGGGACCAGAAAAGGGGGTGAGGCTCCTCGTGAAATAAGGAGGCTTCAGACAGACGGGACACTTCACGCTGTCCTCTCCATGTGTTGTCTGATTCGCAATTGTCCCATTCTTGTGAGATGATCATCGGGAAGTAATAGAGAAATAATAATAATAATAATAATAATAATAATAATAATGATAGGAATAATACTGCTGCTTCAGAGGGCTTTGGGGCAATTCCTCTTTGGGACTCTAGGTGGGCAGGGGTGGGGTATGGCCTCCCGGGTCTGGCTCTGAAGATGGTGCTTCGTTGTATGTCACTAAAAGCCACAACACGCCAGGGACACGTGTGTTCAGTCCCTCAGGGGCCTTTGTGCACTGAAGTTGGGCACACAGAGTGGTCCCCACTGCAGCCACTTGGCCCGGCAAAGGTGGCTCTCGGGCCACAGATCAGAGGCCGGGTCACAGTTCCGGCGAGGTCTCCTGGGTGGCTGTGTGAGGTGAGGACAGCACTGTCTCTCATGGCTGGGCTCGGGGCCCGGGCTCCAGCTCTTCCCCAGGCCTCCAAGGAGGGACGCCATGAGCTCCAAATGCCACCAGGATCTTCCTCCCTTTCAGCCACGTTTTATGCATCTGTAGATTCGCGCGTGTATCTGCATCCGGCAACATTTCTCTCATGGTTCTCCGTTATGAAATGCTTCCCTAAAAGTCAATCCCTCTCATGGCTCCCATTTCCTGTAGTTAGATGGCTAATTGACTATCTTTATTTAGAATAGTTTGTTCGAGCTGGCAGCTGGGTGGTTTGGGGCTAACGCAGCCTTGCTGGTGAGGGCTGGCTGGGCGAGGACGGCCTCTTAGTGGAACTGAATTTGTCTGTTTATCTGCTTCGTGCAACAGCCATCCAGAACTTTCCCTCCTTACTTGGCCATTCTCTTTCACTTCCCGTTTTAAAACATCCTTTGGGTATGTGTCTCGTCTTATTTTTCTTTGCTTAACACCAAACTAAATTTCCCCGGCTATGGAAGAAACCTAAAAAAAAACCCAAAAAACAAAAACAAACAAACAAAACAAAACAAAAAACTAAAAACTAAAAACGAACAAACAAAACCCAAAACAAATAAACACATTAAAAAATCATTAAAAAATGGTTTGTGTTTAAATCTTTCCATTATAAGACCATACACGATCCCTCTGCCATGAATGATACTCAAATTCTGGCTGTTATTGGCATATTTACAGTATGGTTGGGGTAGGTCGTAGTCTGTTTTTTTGGTTGTCGTTTGTTTTGGTTTATTTGTTTGTTTCTGATCTCGAGGAGAATACTGAAGGCATGCCACAGGATCGGATGTGAATATAATCCCTTGGCAAATAGGTAAAGCATTTGTTTGGCCAAACAAACAAACAAACAAACAAACAACTTTGTTATACTAGAGGGCCTTATGACATAAACGTGGTTCTTTTGGAATCTACGAAGATTAAGGTTTGAACGATTTTATTCCTATAAGAATTACGGTATAAAGAATGATGTTTTAGTTGAAAAGCTAAGTTATTGGTAGACAGATGTTAGGATGAAACAGGCTTTGCAAAATTGTCGAGCTGATTTCACCAATTAACTGGGAATAAATGTTTGTGCTGTTTCTTCTCTTTGACAACCATTCCAGTTGTATCTGAAGCACTCTTGAAAACATCGAAATATCCCTTTCAAAGTGTCCTCAGAATGGCGCGATGTGATATCTCAGTCTCGTAAACGGGATTTGTCATTATGTTTCGATAGCCGCTGCCATGTTATAAAAGATGCCATCTCCCTTCATGATTTGTCACATGAGGGCCACGTCACGGAGCCACTTTGGCTGTCATACGCGTCACCGAATGTGTCACATTATCAAGCATAACCTGGCGATCAGGAGAAGCAGAACAGAGACATTGACTGATATTTAGATGAGTAATCTAAAAACAAAAACAGTTATTCTTAAAGATTTATGATACACAGATTACATAGAAAGATTATAATACGCAGTAGGCCTAAACAACTACCATCCTTCTATCGTAGCGAATATCTTCCTGATGTGTTATTATGATTCTATCTATTCATAAATTAGGTTAAATGTGATGCTGATTTTCCTGTAGAGACCCTCACCTTGTAATTCTGAAGATGGACACTAGGTGGCGGTGGTGCTAGTGAGGGCAGTTTAGGTCTAGAGGTGATGCGACTTTTAGGTATGTATATGGCTCCCCACAAAATAGAGGGGTGTCTCAAAGTAAGGAGACAGATATTCTACCAATTACTAATTACCAGTGTCTGTACTCGAAAGTACAGAGGAATACAATTTGAGAAGGAGAAAAGAAAGAAGGCACCTTGATAGGTAAGGTGTTCAACCAAACAATTTAAGTCTTAATGACGAGTCTCGCTGTGTTTACAGTAATGTTGAAAAACTCCTCCTGATAATAATCACTATTCTTTTTAGGCATCCCTTGAGAAATTATAGGGAGAAAAAAAGAATCATATTCTAAGCCACAAAAAAAGAACAACCCGAAATTCCCCAAAACTTACATGGGTAAAAAAAAATTTAAATCAGTCTACTTATAATATTTAATTACTATTCTAAATATCGGTCAGGTCAAGAAAGAAATGATGGAGTCCCATCATTTTAAAAACAAAAATGCAGTACCATTTATAAAAGTAATTGGATGCTTCCAAAACTGTAGTGAAAAGCAAATTCATAGTATTATTAAATATGGCAAAATGAAAAGAAATCCTTTAATCCTTCAACTCAAAATAGATAAAACTATATTTATAAAGAAATATTGGTAAAGAGTAGAATGCATAAATAAATGAGTGTATAAATGTAGGAGGCTGTTTCTATAAAGATAGAATTTCAGACAGACCTCTTAAATCCCTCCCACATAATAAAATAGATAGTACAAATAAACAAAATTATAATTGAGAAATGGTCTAACAACAAATGTGGAGATAGAAATTATAAAGACTTGTTATATAAATATATGCTAAGTAAATTGAAGCACTCAATATAATAACTTTTTTTCAGAAAATATAAAATACTGCTATCAATTCCAGATGAGCAAATAACCTTGATGTGCTAATATGATCAAAAAGCAGAAATCAATGCTTAGGCATTAAGAAAAAAAGCTAGAAGACCAAAAAAATGGAATTAACGTTATTTAAAAGAGTACAATATGGGACTTATCCAAGAAATGCAAAAGAATAGAATCAAATCTAAATGCAAGTGTTTTAAGAGCCTGGATTACATTTTAAATGACGAATATGTATATTCTCATCAATGACACATGCTACACGTACTCACATGATAATCGGAAAGAAGACATGGATATTAGTGATGTTTTGCATATTACAGGATACGTTAAAATAAAACAAAAGATGAACTAACTTAGAAGAGAGAAATACAGTTTGTTTTTTTGCAGATAACATTTTTAACCTACAAAATTTGAAATAATTATTTGGAAAAAATACAAACAATAAGTGAGTTCATTAAAGAAGCCAAGTAACAAAGAAATAGGCACGAAACTCCTACCTCTAAGAATCAATATTTAGAAATATAATGGAAACATCTCATTGAGAAGACAGAATTAATTGAGGGGCATACAGGGGCCCAAGTAAATGAGAGGGCATTTTCAAAAGAGAGACACGACTATTATAATTCTCTGCTGATTCATGTACAGTTTTAACAAAGTCATCAGAATGCCACTGGTATTGTTTTGGCCCTTCTTTATGTGATCAGAAAGTTGATCGGATGAATAAAGAGCTGGAAAAACTCGATGCAGAGAAAAAAATAATTAAGGAGGACTTGGCTCTAGTAAATATTAAATTATTCTTTTTTTTTTCATCAGTATGAAAATCAAGAGATCAATGGGAAAGAGTAGAGTACCTTGAGATAGACTTGGAAGCAGATGTGTTCACGTAGCAAGCGTTTAAGGTGATACTGCAAATTAGAGAAGGAAATGTATTTCTCAAAAGGTGGGGTTGAAACGATTGGGGTCCACAGTGCCAGAGGAGAAGGGGTCCCCTCGAAGGGGCATCAGGGTGAACACAGAAACACTGCACGTGAATTCACGGCCAGCTCCATCCCATCAGTGGTTAATTGCCTCTGAGGTCACCAGGAGTCCTGGATCTCCACCCCTTTTCACTTTGCATTTTCTCCTCCCCACCCTGTTCTGTGTCTCCCCAGCAGAGATCCCATCCGCCACCCTTCTCTTCCTTTCCTCCCTCCAAAATGCTCCCATCTTGTCTTCTCGATGTCCAGATCTGTGATCCGCAAAAACTCGCCTACACCTCCATCCTCTTGTGAAATACTCCCAAGCGGGTGGCTCGTCCCTGAGATAACCTTCAACACCGTGGGTCTTCAGTGAGGCTGCTTTTTTGCTTACAGTCTCATAGTTTGAGATCCGGAGATGGGAGTATTGTCACCATCCATTCCACTGCATGCTCCTTGACCTTGGTGAAAACCACAGCCTTCGCCAGCTGTGTGCCTCTATAGGCTGTCTGCCATCATTTCCACGTCCTAGGCATTCGTTCACTGCAAATTCAGGGTTCATGGTCTTACTTTCCATCTTTGATTCTGATCACAATTGAAAATACTCTTCCTTCCCTTTTCTGGGAATAAAAAACTATAGCAATCATCAGAGTTGTGGGCAAAGATTTATGTGCCAGTTAGCTCATATCAGTGTTATTTTAGAATGGCAAAAAATTAGAATCAATTTACACATTTGAAAATGTGTGTAAGGCTCAGCAAATTATAGTACAGCCTGAGGACAAAGCATTTGTATAAAGACATTAAAATTGTGTTGCTTGAGAATGGTTATTGACTTACTGTTTTTGGTTTTATGCAATGCCAAACAGTGCTTTCTTATACGTCTCTCTCCCTTTCTTTCTCTTCTCTCTCTCTCTCTCTCTCTCTCTCTCTCTCCCCCCCCTTCCTTTCCTTCCTTCCTTCCTTTCCTTTCCTTTCCTTTCCTTTTTTCTTTCTTCCTTCCTCTTTCTTTCTTTCTTTCTTTCTTTCTTTCTTTCTTTCTTTCTTTCTTTCTTTCTTTCTTTCTTTCTTTCTTTCTTTCTTTCTTTCTCTCTCTCTCTCTCTCTCTCTTTCTTTCTCTCTTTCTTTCTCTCTTTCTCTTTCTCTCTTTCTCTCCTCCCTCCTTCCCTCTCTCCCTCCCTCCCTCCCTCCTTCCTTCCTTTCTATTATCTATCATTTATCTTTCTATTATCTATCTATCTATCTATCTATCCATCTATCTATCTATCAATCATCTTTCTACTTACTTATCTACCTACTTACTTACCTACCTACCTACCAATCTACTTAGCTATGGCTATATGGATATACGGCTATAATGCCTGATGTTTTTATATTGTATGATAGATTCACAAAAGTAGAATTATTGTATCAAGTAGTAGGACATCACAGTTGGCGGTATCTGCCACCAACTTGATAAGGAGAGTCGGATAACTCATCTTTCTGTTTTACGTCTTCAGCACTGGCTGACAAAAGTGCAGCTGAGAATGGTAAAGAAGCTGCCCCACTGTGCGATGGGGCGTAGCGACCCATCCCCCTGGTGAGGGACTGTGACAGAGCACTGGAAGGGCACTCTCAGGGTACTCAGTTCTGTGGCTGTTGCCATGAGTTGGCAACTTAAAAACAAGCAAGTAAACAAACAAACCAAAAAACAACACGTGACTAATATTCACCCACGCATGAATGAGAGTCACCCAAGTAAGTACCCCTTGCGAGCGTGTCGTGTTTTTAAGCTGCTTTTGTAGACATGATCGCACTTGAGTTTCAACAGCCTTTTGAGGCAGGTGGAGAGGGAATCTTGTGCTCCTTTTATTGCTTGAAAGCAGAAGAGGCTCAGAGAATTCATTCGATCTGCCCAAGCAGAGTCCCATGTCTAAGGGGAATGGAGCTGGGGGCACGGTGGACGGCGACTGCCACCCAGACTAACTCCACTAAGTGCCAAATCGGTTCTCCAAAGACTCTGAGTTGAAAGAAGGATCCAGTATGGAAAATGCGTCTGGAATAGGATATTTCTCAGTGATCAAGACTGGCTCTATTACGTATTGATTCGTTTCTCAGTGAAAGTTACTTGGATGTTTACTGAGACTTTTTTTTCCCCCAAAAATACCCCGCAGCAAACAGAACAGCCACCCAACACTTGCTTTTACCGTTAACCGTCTCCTCCTGGGGGGAATATTAAGAAACTAAGCGTGAAGGTGGAGGTGGGGGTGACCGCCTGACTCAGGGTGGGTCGTGGCTCGCCTCTGGGCTCCTTGGTCCCCACTGACCCTTCCAGCTCTGTTGGCCTCTGCTCTGTGAACTCTGCCCTCTTATTTACAACAGGACGTTTCTGGAACAAAACCAACATTTGTGAAAGGTCAGCCTTCCAGAGAGAGCAGAGAGTATCAGTGGAAGTGACAGGAAAAAGATAAGCGACTGGAAAACGTCTGTCTGGAATGTTTAGGCGGGCTGGCTGTTTTGGGGACGATGGCCTAGGGCGCTAATAGCAGAGACAAGACAGAAAGTCCCTGCCCTCTCTTTCGAGTGCCCGGACGCTTGGCTTACTTGCTGACCATTCCCATTTGTGTTCCTGATTATTTATATACGCTGCCATCCCGTGTTTATGCTTAACAAGGACCATGCTTTGGAAAGAGTTAGCAGCTTGTGAGTTATGGTGGGGATTTAAGGTAGGAAATTAGGGCAGGGCTGGGGGCAGGGAGGGCAGAAAGGGGAGGGCAGGAGGAGAAGCACTGCTTTTTCTTAACTCCTGCTGAGCTGCCCCATTTTATTTGTTTTTTATTTTTTATTTTTTGAAAGGCTGGTCATCCTGTATGCTCAATCACCCAGCGACATCGTATCTGGGTCTTTTCCAATCACTTTCTAATAGATAGTTCTGATGAGAAGAAATTCATTTTTTTTTTTCATCTGAAATGCCATCCTCATGGCATCGACAGTCAGAATCCCCAGACCTGAGCTGGATTAGCACTCGGTCCATCCATCGGCTGCAGTGACAGACAGAACAGGAAATGGTGAAGTTTCAGGGGACCGTTTATCAGACACGTGCCAAAGGCTCAGAGTTGCCCAGAGACCGCTGACGAGGGAGTTTGCTATAATCGAGCCCGTGGTGACTTCAGTGACAATCGTGGCTTACTTGCACAGTGTCACATGAACCTCAGGCAGCATCCATCACGGGAGAAACAGACAAACTTCCCCTAGTTCTACCATCAGGACTCTGGACTTCATCTCTGCAATCAATATCATAAGATATTAATGTTCCTATATAGGTCAGTGCCAAAGATGTGCGGTGTGGCGCTGCTAAAATTTATTAATTTATAATAGCAGCAAAGATAATTCCTGGAAATTTTCGCTCTTGCAAGAATAGCCAAAGGCCCTCCCTTCGTTAAAAAAAAAAAAAAAGAGTGGCTTATTATAATAGCAATCTGCATATCCTGGGGGCTAAATCATTTTCCTTGAAATGAAGCAACTCGAACAATTAAATTCTGATAAAAAGTTGCCTAGAACGCTGGTAGCAATTCTGTCTCTTGCACCAAAGTTGCACAATAAATGCTACTTCATCACTGAATTTTTTAGCAGTTTGTATAAGATCTTACTAATATTACCTGTTATTCTTCTTTTAAAGATATTTTATACTTACTTCATGTTTATTTTCTGTGTTATTTTTCACATACGTGTATCATAACTAACAGTATAGATACAAACATATGTTATTTTTATACACTTTCTCACACACACACACACACACACACACACACACACAGCTTCTCCTTGTGTAAACTTTTCTTTGTCACATCTCTCTCTTATACTAACTGAACCATAAAGCTATCTTAGCATTGATTTCTGTTTGCACTTCTGTTGCTAATAAGCTAGAATCTTGCCAAACTTATATATCATTCTATCATGAAGGAAGCACAGCAAAAAGTTTTAAAACATTTGGTTTGGGGATCAAGCTACCCTGGTTCAAATCCTGCTTTTTCCATTTATAGGCTCCTGAACTAAAGTTAGATAAACCATCTAACTTTGCTCATCACTGACTCTGGCGTGATAAACGCTACCATATAGATTTTTATATCTCTATACATGCAAGGTGCTGCTCAGGGCAGCAGTAGGAGCAAATAATAATGGTTTTTGTTATTACCACTCTAATTATAACCATAATCGATAAATCTTATTTACTTATTCCATTTATTGCATAATATTGATAATTACTGCTCTCAGGAAGACAAGATCGCATAATACATTGATTTATGCTTTGGAAACATGGATTTTTTTCGCTTAAGGAAATGTTTTTATTTTCCAGTCCATGAAATGGGGATGATAGTGCTCTAATATCTAAAGTTCTTGCTCTTATTCTATTTCTACATAGTGATGCGCAAAGATAACTATAGTTAAAAAAATAATGTAAAGGTTCTCGATGAATTATAATCTCCAAATGCTGGTTATTATGTTACAGCATCTCATTATCATCGAGATATAAGATATGATGGGTTTACTTGGGTCCCACCCAATACATTATCAAATTTTTTACATACATCTAGACAGAGTACTAAAAATACTTCCAATATGGCACAAGGTAATTATATAAGGATGGTCTCTCAGAGGGCTGTTAGCTAAAATTTCAGTGTGAACACTTTGTGGTCTACTCACAATTAATAATTTCTGTTGACTGGATGAGTTTTTCTAAAAAGTCCGATTCATCAACAAATGCCACAGGTAACATCGTTAATAGGTAAAAACGAAAAAAAAAATGGGGGGAGCGAAGGGGGTTCTTTTTCCAGTGCAATTCTCAAGAGTTTTGTATAATTCAGGCTTAACCTCTTACCAGCTGATGGTCCAGAGCAAACTCATTATCTTCTAGGCCCTCACACCTTCCACTTAAGATAGGGGAGTTTGCATTTGGTGATCTCTCTCTCTTTCTTTTTCTTTTTTTCTCTAAGATCTACTACAGCTCTAAACCCGAATCATTTATTGAAGACAGAGAGGAGACTGTGTATATATGGACTTTTTTTTTCACCTGTACAGATATATCCTTAGAAGCTAGAAGGAGGCCTCTTATTTTGAGAGAGGAATTGAAAAAAAAAAAAGATGTGATAGACATTTGAAAAATAAAATGAAGGTGAGATGATGCCAATTTTCTAGGAGGAAAAAAAAATAATCATTCTTTGGCTAACGCTACCACAGCCAGTCCGAGTCTTAAAAATGCAAAGACGCTGCTTTAAATCATGGTTCTTTTAATTAGGGTCATTGCTACAAATGAAAGCTGATTTGGGTGCTTGTCTAATAAGAAAATGCCAGTTACGGTATATTATCAACCCTGACTTGCCAGGCATTGAAATTCTCCGATCTGGTCTGCTGGGAACCTTAAACGAACAAGAGCAATTATAAACCTAAAGTCTACAGCCATTTGTTGGCATTATCTCAGGATAATTTCCCTGAAACATTCATGATGAAATGCAGAGGTAGATAATTTAAAAATCCATTTAAAAGGACTGTGGTATAATTTCAGCGAAGGTTTTTTTTTTTTTTTTTTCTCTGTAGTGGAATGGACATCACAGCAAGACCTTCCCTCTCAAAATGGATCCCTTTTACAGAGTGATCTTTTGTTAGATCTTATTACCCTGGGAAACATTTTAAACAAGTCGAAACAGTTTTCTTCGGTCTGGCATGAGTAAAACAAATACATTGGTGATCTTTGGTTTTTGTTTAACTGAGAGAAAGCATAAAAGTTTAGCTTAGAAGGCTGCCAGTGGCTTATTATTGGTGGAGGGGGTGAGGGAAAGAATGGTGAAAAATTCAACAGGTAAGAACACCGTTTTTTCCTCTTAGCTTTTATACAGTGTGACATTTCATATTCTTCAGATGACAGCATAGCGAATTAAGAGGTGAGCACATGGTCATTTTGGGAACATAGGGGTGTGATAACTATAGGGGAAATCGTCATTTATCTTTACTTTTAATTCCTCTCTCTCAAATAACTTCTCATCTATCAAATATGTCCCGTAATAAGTGGAAGCATCATGAAATTTGAGAGAGCCTCATAATAATAATAAAAAAGAAAACCTGACCGAGATGAATGCATGAATATCGGAATCATGATGCCGTATTCATGGTTTGTTCTCGCCATCTCTCTCTCTAGTCTTCTCTCTTTAATGTCTTCTCTTACGTTCTTGAGTGGGGACTGAATATCAAAGTTAAGGCTCAGTGATAGTCTAATTTTATCGCTGAACTCTCAACCCAGAAAAATACGAGTTTATAAAAGAATTTCTGGCGAAGCCTGCGCTGTAATCAATTGCAAGATGGTCCATTAGCCAAGAGCAACCATCTATTACTAAGAAACATAACTACTCAGAGGACAGAGAGGAATTTATTTTCTTCTGAATCCCACTGGTGATCTCTACCATGACAAAGGAGACATTGGACTTTGCTTGGGTGGAGAGGCAGCCAGCCACTCCATGCTTATCCCAGGAGGAAGCCCTCGACTCCTGGAGAAAGGGACACTTCCTGTCAGATCCCACGTGTGTCACATAAAGTGGGCCACTGACATCGGGCTGATGCAGAAAAGGCCAATGGATCATCCCTATGCTTGGTTTTAAGTAACCCACTTCCTGTTTGCCTCGAGAATACTCGCCGGTGGGGATTGTGGCTGTAGGGTTTACCCCGAGATAACTCGCGATTGACAGTCCTGACCTCACCCCCAAAGTTTGCTGCAAAATAGCTCACTTTTATTATTATTTTCTCATTGCTCCAGGATATCGATAGTCTTTTAAAAATGAATGGCATCGTTCTACTTTTTAGCATTCTGTTTTTAGTAGTCCTGTAGCTGAAAATGTCAAATCTTAGAAAAGGCAGCATCCCTTCATAACAATGCTGAATAAACATGGACAATGAGCTGCGCTTTTTTTCCCCCCCTAAATGGGAAAAGTTAAAGAGACCTCCTTGAGAGATGAACATATTGCTTTTCCTTCATCCCAGAAGCTACATGGATGGGTCGCTTTAGGAGTGGACCAGCGGTCACCTCTGAGATGTTTACTTTGTAGTCCTTTGTCATTTTTTTCAAGATCCACGTTTCCGTCTCACCTATCATACTCTGATCGCTTAGCAAAGACAACTTGTTGAGAAGGGTCATCGATGTCACCCACAGTGGGATGGTGAATCGTGGTTCAATCAGCCGCCTCCCCTGCCCGCCTTCCTACCATGTGTCAGGTGTTGGCGGAGAATAGAACCGTCGTTACTCACGGTGCTATCACGATTTCTGATGCTTTACTCTGAGCCACATTTTCAAGAGGGGCTTTCAGAAAGAGGGATGCAAACAATTTCAGTTTTAGGGACATGGCACTTGGGTGACCTCTTCGTCCCTGTGAATCTCTTCCCTTCATCAGATTTAGTGGCTTTGAGCCATCCTAGGACTTTTTGCCTCTTGTTTTTGCCTGATGGAGGATTTCAGTTCTTATTTGCTTTCCTACAACTAGACATTTTTTGCCTCAATTGTTCCCAATTCCTACCTTCTCCTGGTCTTACATTTAGATTTCCAAACAGCCTCTTCTCGTGTCCCTGACATGCCCAAATCACACCAGCTCCATTTTAGCAAATGGAGATAGAATTAAACTGCTTTTTAGCAAAAACTAAGCAAACTGTGTGTGTGTGTGTGTGTGTGTGTGTATTAAAACAAACTCACAAACCCCAAATCTAATGTCATCATAAAATAAAACTCAAGCCAGTGTTTTACGCATACTAGAAAAAAATTTAAAATTACCCAGGAATAAGAGGGAAAGAATGGCAAGTTCAACATATCCTGAACAAAGATCTTTCTTTACTATGTTATCATCTTTCTCTCAGATGATTGGTTGTTACAGTAAATAACTAGAGACAGCAATTCCAAGAGCCACTTTATTTTATTATTTTTATTTATCTTTTATTTATTATTTTTCCGAGAGCCATTTTCTGTGAATATTAGTAAAAGAAATAAAGGTGAACAGACACAAACATAAAAACTACAAAGAAACCATGAACAGAAATGGCTAATTATAGAGCTGCTGTTACAATATATGTTTTTACCAGCTTCTCCAAACAGAATTTTTGTTTGATAATTAACAGACCTAGAGGGCCCATTACGCTCTCCGATTCTGAAGGTATCGCTCCCTCTGTCTCTTGCTGCCACATTTATTCTTTCTGGATCTTCTTCCCCTGAGAGTTTTGCCGATTTTATAATCGAAGGGTGGAGTGAAGATGTGGGAAGTCACCAAGGTGACCTGCCGTGCCAGGGACGGGCGGAGTATGTCGGATGGGGCTGGGGGGTGGGACTCAGTGGCTCATGCAATTTTCCACCTTCCTTTTCTTTTATGTTTTTGGTGATTTTCACAGCAGTGAGATTCCACATCAGGGCATGGTTAAAAACAAAACAAAACAAACACAAAAAACAAACAAAAAAACAAAGCGAAAGCACTCAGATTCAAAATATGTGTATATTGGGGATGCATTCATACGTTTAACAAAAAGTGGTCCCATTTCGTCAGTTGAAAGCAACAGAGAGCTAACAAAATTTTGTAACCATGAACCCCAAATTCATAGCCCAGAAACTGTCGAGTTGTGCTAAATTTGATAATGAGGCATCTCATCCCATTCCAGAGGGAAGTTTTGCTTCGAGCTCAAGGTTCGCCACCAAAACCACATTCTTACCCCTCCTTGGGGACAAAGATGGAGATGAGTGGGTTGTGAGGATTTTTTTTTGTTCCAGTCTGTGAATGAATGACAGAACTGGCTTTGGGTGGAGGGCATCTTACAAGCAAGCCGTGTGTCAGTCCATTTGAACGGAGAACGAGGTCTCATCTAAATGACATTTTGACTGGCAATAGGCCTGTTTATTTAGCCCCTGATGACATCCAGAGTTGTCTGCCCGCATGGGGAAAATATAGAACTTCTTGCCTTTTAAAAAAATTCTCCTAAAAAAAAAAAGATTTTTTTTTTTTTAATAGTAAGAGACTCATGTTAGTCCCGAAGCATAGTTTATTTCCAGGTTGAATACAGAATGAAATATATATATATATTTTAATTTCTGAGTTGTAGTATCTTTTCATATGGATCTGGAACATAGTAGGACCTCAATCCATACTTGCTTGGTGAGAATATATATCTGTATTTTAAAATAACATTCTCTAGGAATCAATAAAATAAGGAAAAGGGAAAAGTCTGGTTTAGCATTGAACTCGTCTGCCTCCTTCACCATCCCACATTGGCTGGGGAGAGTTGACACTCTGTGTTGGAACATTATCGACAGGGACAGAATGCCAGTCGGTCCTACGTGTGGACGGATTAACAAAACAGGTGGTGGAGGGAGGAAGAGACAAGTGTGGGCGACGGGAACACAGTCCGATCTGTTCTGAAGACCTGGCGACGAAAAGAAATTTAATCCGGACAGAGCCATGAACACGCCGTGCAACAGGAGGCGGTCCGCAATGCCAAGAATTCACGCGGGGCGCGCGCTCCCCTGGGGACTCGGCCTTTCGGGGCGTCCCTTGCCGCGTCGGTCCCCAGAGATCAGAGGACACGGCTCATGTGACAGTCTCATGTGTTGCCCGCCTGAGTCACAACTGTAACCTTACCGCTAGGGCCAGAGATTTATTCCTGACATCTGGCGCAAGTCATCCGGACGAGACAGCCCCAAACTGAGAGGCAGCAGGTGTGCCCGCGGCGGCTGTCACTCACCCTGTGCCTGGCCACCCTCGCCGGAATGCCACCGGAAGGGCCTCGTGCTGCGATCTGTCCAGCCCTGCCTGTGGCTTTTCTCCTTTCTTTCTCTTTCCGTCCTTCCTTCCTTCCCTCCTTCCCTCCTTCCCTCCTTCCTTCCTTCCTTCCTTCCTTCCTTCCTTCCTTCCTTCCTTCCTTCCTTCCTTCCTTCCTTCCTTCCTTCCTTCCTTCCTTCCTTCCTTCCTTCCTTCCTTCCTTCCTTCCTGCTTGCTTTCTTGCTTTCTTGTTTTCTTGCTTTCTTGCTTTCTTTCTGTCTTTCTGTCTTGCTTGCTTGCTTGCTTGCTTTCTCTTTCTTTCTTTCTCTCTCTCTCTTTCTTTCTTTCTCTTTCTCTCTTTCTCTCTCTCTTCCTCCCTCCCTCCCTCCCTCCCTC
>PVKZ01005388.1:21909-54580 GCA_004027375.1 Macroglossus sobrinus
TCCTTCCTTCCTTCCTTCCTTCCTTCCTTCCTTCCTTCCTTCCTTCCTTCCTTCCTTCCTTCCTTCCTTCCTTCCTTCCTATCTCTCTCTCTCTCTCTCTTTCTCTCTTTCTTTCTCTCCCTCCCTCCCTCCCTCCCTCCCTCTCTCTCTCCTTCTCTCCTCTCTCTCCCTTCCTTCCAAAACCCTGAACAATCATCTGATTTCTCACGTGCGGCAGGGGTTCTAATGGTCACTTCTGAAGTGTCACCGGTTCATAACCTCCCTGTTCATGAGGCTGGCCGTTCCTCCTCCCGACGCGTCCACGTGAACGGGCAGGAATCCGTCCTCCTTTTCATCTCCTCTCTCCCACACATGCCCTCCTCGCTCGGCTACTCACCCACCGGTGCAGATCTGTCAGCGCCAGCAAGAGGTCGGCATCAAAGCGTGTTCCCAGCCAGCCGCTCGCCTCTAACGCAGGCATTATGGAGTGTGTGTGTGTGTGTGTGAGTGAGGGGGGGCTAAGACGGAGAGAGGGAGTTTGGGAGTGAGGCAGGAGCACCCCATCGCTTGAGTGGCCTCTCGCACACAAGGAGCCTGAAGAATAGAACAAAACCCTCCTTTCTCCTTCCCGGTAATAAGCCCGGGCAGAATGGGCGTGTGTGGTGCACAGCCAAGTTTGAACCGCATTAGCGCTCTTTCAGTTTACAAACAAGGGGCCTAATTTAGAAGAAAAATCTCTTATCTGATTATTTCTTTGTGTTCACCCGTGTGGAAAAATGTCTGTTCGGAGAAGGAGGGGTGTTGAAGGTGGCTTATTACCTCTTCAGGCTGAATGGGGACGGGGAAGGGCAACGGGGAGAGCATTATTCACCCTTGATTTCCAGACTGAGAAAAATTAATGAGTTAAGGAGTGCGAGGTTTGAGCACGCACTGTCTGAAGCGAAAGCGGACCTTAGCATCTCTCTTCTCTGCACGCTATGCGGCAAAGACTCGTAGCACGTGATCGAATGGCTCCTCCCCCTGAATTATGTGTGATGGTAATATAAGAGGAGGTCACTGGGGTCCCTGATAGCTAGAAAGTTCCAGAGAGTTTCTTGAACCCTTGTGGGTTAGCAAAACCAATTTCCTGGGTCCCGGCTGGTTGCAGTGCAGGCTGAGGCTGCTGCTGTCAGCCAACTAGCCCCACGTGCGTGGGAAAGACAAAATATAGGAGCTTCGTGGAAAGGGTGGAGGATGCTTAGGTTTTACTGTTGAATAATTCTGCAAATCTCTATTGAGGAGGTTTCTTGATTTCTCCAGAATGAGGGAGGGGATGAAATGCAAGACAGAAAAGACCACGTGGTAGAGAGGGAGAGTTGTTTTTTTCTTAAGATAATATCTGAGTCTTTCCTGAGTTGGATGAGGCAGAACCACGCTATGAAAGAATGTCCCATCTTGCGTTTTGGAGATAAGTGTGCTTTAGGGAGGGAGGACATGAACCCAGATGTTGGTTTTGGTGGTGTGTCTAGTCTTTTATTTCACACCATCTTTTTGAGCACAATCTCATGCCAGCATTTTCCTCTACATTCTTAGAAGCGTTTCTTATGTTGAGTTTTCTGGGGTCTCATACATGTGGCTGAAACACTGCCCAAAGCTACGGCCTTAGGGTGACAGCGGGGACATAACACCACATACGGCCCTGGCAGCCTCTTGTCTGAGGATAAAATGGGGACCCCCATAGCACTGCTTGGCTTGGAGAGTCAATTGGACTTTCCCGAAGGTAGAAAGCATGCAAACATATTTCAGCTTACGTGTGACCACTGATTACTGATTGATTGGTCGTGGTTACTTAGAGCACAGGTTTATCGGAATTCTGAGGTCACGTCTGGGGTCCATGACAAAGACGCTGTGATAGATTATTGATATCCACTGTGTGTGCATCTTTGGATGTCAGCAGGGATAGTGGCATGCAAACAGTTCAGATGTGACTATTCCTGGACTGAATTATCTAGAGAATCCTTTCATTCCTGGAGATTCTGGATACTGGAGAGCAAAGATTTTAAGAATTATTGCAGGAAACACTGTTAGTTCTATCATCCTTGAATTGATCTGTTTAGGAGAGGGTCGGGTTCCGACCCCGTCTTTGCAGAGAAGAGTGTTACTCCTGCTTACTATGATTCAGTGATTCATATTAAGTAGGTGATTCATCTGGCAGTGCTGTGAGAATGGGTATTTGAGCCATGGTCAAAAAATTCTGTTTCCCAAGTGACGATTTGTTAAGTTTTATTGGTTTTAAAGAGTGATTCCAAAGATGAAGGAATTCTATTCTGGTCTTTGTCATATGACGTTGTGAGTCTGGGACCTCCTGGACCTGTCTTGTAATCACAAAGTGAGAAGCCCAGACACAAATGCCCACACTCAAGTGTTGGAAGGTCGAGTATGTGAAACAGTCAGATCAACTGTCTCTAGAAATAATGCACCATGTTGTTTGAAATTTAATGCTTCTTTAATTTTTATGGGGTAATGAAACAAATAACAGGGAAGGTTTTAATACCAAAAACAAGTCACGTGGTTGTAATATGCAAATCTCTATTGAGGAGGTTTCTTGATTTCTCAAGAATGGAGGAGGGGATGAAATGCAAGACATTTTAATCAAGAAAAGATGGTTTTACCATAACTATTTTTAACAGTTTCTTGAGGTGCATATGACAGACAAGAAATCAAATGTGTTAAAATTGTACGATTTATTCAATTTTGCATATGTTGCATACAGATATTGTTTTTAACTAAGATCTTTTGCATGTAATTATAATGGTATTGTTTGATAAATATCAGTTTCTGTTTACTCATTGCTAATGTATCGTTAGATATGTATTAATCTCGTATCCTGCGGTCTTTATAAACTCACTTATTAGTTCTTGTATCTTTTTTGTAGGTTGCCTCATATTTCTACTCAGACTACTTGATCTGTGAGTAAATCCAGTTTTATTTTTTTCTTTTCGATCTGGACGCCGTTTATTTTTTCTTCTTGATTTATGCTACTTCCCCTATGCAATGTCGGATAAATATTCTGAGAGTAAACATTGTTATCTTACACCTGCTTTTGAGGAGAAAATGTTTAGCAATTTATCATTGTGTGATGGCAGCTATACGTTTTAGTTTTTGATTTTTTTTGGGCAGTTATACGTTTTGATAGATTCTTGTAACTGGACTGAGGAAGTTGCATTCTGTTCCTAGTTTGCTGAAAAATGTTGATGAGAAATGGAGTTTGCTTAATGCTTATTTTTATGTGTGTTGAAATGATCGTATAGTTTATTATTTTGGGTTTATTGATTTAGTAGATTATTACACTGATTGATCTTTGAGTGTAAAACCAACCTTGCTTTCTTTGATAAACTGTGCCTGGTCATGTTGTGTTATCATTTGGATAAATTGTCGCGTTTGAGCTGTTTAGACATTATCTAGAATTTTTGTTTCTTTATTCGAGAAGAATGTTTTTCTTTTTTATGGTAATTTATTTGTTAGAATTTGATCTGTGGGTAATACTGGCTTCACAAAGTACGTTAGGAAGTGTTAGTTCTATTCATGTTTCTGGAAGAGTTTGTGAAGAATTGGTATTATCTCTTAATCGTTTGGTAATTATTCACCTGCGATGGATTATTTTTATGTATGTTACTTTGCAAATCTTTGGATATTATCCAAATATCGTTTCATTAGTGATTGCTATTTATTTTCTTTGTGGTCAAAGAATATACTTAGTATGATTTGATCTTTAAATAATTTTATTCATGCTAGTTTTATGGCCCAGAATATAGTTCATCTTGGTAACTACTCTGTGTGGACTTGAAAGAAATGTATATTCTACTATTGTCGAGTAGAGATAAATGCCAATTAGGTCAAGTGGGTTGACATTGTCCATCGTCTATATCCTTATCGATTTTCTGTCTAATGGTTTTATCACTTATTAAGGAAAGGTTGATTAAATTTCCAACTATAATTAAGGTTTTGAATATTTCTCCTTGAATTTCTATCACTTTTTAATTCTTATATTTTGAAGTTCTCTCATTTGATACATAAACCTTTTGAATTGTTATGTCCTGTTGATGAAGTGATCCCTTTATCATCAAGAAGTGTCTCCTTCTATCTGTAGCAATCCGAGACAAGACATGTGAGGGTTCAGGTGTGTGCACTTTTTAAAATGGTAATAGTAATGCAATAACATTACCTCATATGATAATATCACCTCATCATATCGAGAGGAGTTTAGAGTAAAAGTTTTTGATAGATACACAGAAAACTGAGAAAAAATATTGTCTTTATTAATTTCAGGGGGAAAATTTTAAAAAGCAAGAAGTTGAGCAAAACTAAGAAGAAAATTTAGTACTTTGTCATAACTATAAATAATATTTAAGTGGTCCTGGTAATATACTCAGTAAATGTTGATAAAACAATTTAACCAAATTGTTTTATAATGCCACTGAGAAATTGTGTTGGGGAGGTGTGTATTTATTGATGTATTTGGGGGGAGGAATTTTAGCATTTGATTTTTATTTTCTTTAGTAAAAGTCAATACGTCATGACTAAAATGGAACAGTTGAGAAACAGCAACACAAAAATACCATTTTAAACCCGAGGACAAATAGACATAACAAGAGAATTGAAAATGACTTGTTCTCAGGGAGTAAGTTTTGAATGAAAAGAACCAAGGAACTGCTATTTTTCATGTCACTGGACTTTACAAAACAAATCCATTTTCCTTTTATACAAACAAATATTAAGCGAAAACTAAAATAAGAAAAAAATACTCAAAGCATTGTTCTAAAGATCAAACATGATAACACGCTATACTCTTATGGAGCTGTAATTCACTATATAAATATTTGCCATTGTTGTTGTCCAAATTAGAAGCAAACAGTGGTTAGATCTCCATAATGGGAATCCAAGTAATGGCGTTGTTGTCATAGCCCTGCCATTAATCACCGTGTGACATGTATCGTCATTCATGCACTTACAACGTTGACTTATTCACCTGTAAAATAAAATAATAATTTCTGTCCGTCCACTCTGTAGGATTCTATGTAGCTCAAGTGTACGTCCAAGTATTTCATTCACTATTAATTGCTGTTCTTCTATTGGGTGGTTATTATCGTCTCTTAAGATCCGTCTCACTAGGCTGGGTATGTGGGCGATTTTAGACTAACTTAGATTCACATCGTCTAGAGAGATGTACTCTTGCTTCCTACGATGGGTCATCTCGGAGGCTTCATCCATCCATCCATTCATTCATTCATCATTTTTCCAAGCATGGATGTTTTGATGCATTCATTCTATGAATACAAGAGAGCAGAAGATGCTTGGGGGTATTGGGCCAACTGCCATTTCTCGTCCTAATCTGGCCTGTCACCATGGCTCTGTGGCTAATGTTAGTTTTACTCTCTTGTCTGTATCAGGCAGGAAAATAGGAGCATAAATATTTAACCTTCGGAAAAGGGACTCGTTTACTGGAACTCTGGCTGTAGGCACCAGGGTTATAAATCTTTCTGAGGTATTTCAATATGCATAAGAGAATGAAACCACATGAATGACAGAGCTAATTTTAACCTTTGATTGTTTAAAAGCATAGTTCTTTTTTTTCCTCTCTCTGAACACAAAACACTATTATCAGACGCGCATGATGAAATGTATCTTTTCAAGTGGCCCCTGCTTTCCTCCCTCCCCTACCCCGTGCACTGAAAATTATATCAAGTCTGTCAAAAAGCTTAAAGGAAATTATATTTTATAGCTGCCCACAGGTTTCGTTGTGCAGGAAGAGAACCATTTCACTTTTGCTGACAATAGATTGAAAGGCAAATTCTCATTCTTTGGCTGCCTGTCAATCAAAAGACAGCAGGGGGTGGGGGGAGTGATCTTTGGGACACAGATAGGAGATAGGACCTTAGAATGAGATCTGTTATACACTTAGGTGTTCTTTCCAAGGGTTTAGATTTAATTCAAGGAATCCGTTAATCAGCAGAGAGAAATGGAGTCCTTTCTCTTTGCACAATGCTATCTTAGACCCCAAGACAAAATTTAATCTGTGTAGATGGAATGATTGTGCAAAAAAGCTTACACACTCAAACCCGGAAGCATAAATATAGCTGAAGTTGTAGGAAGGAGTAGAGGAGTTTGAAGGTCTCTTATGTGTTTCTATATCATATTTTATTTAATCATTATGATTTCTGTTACTATTCTCATTCCACATAAGGGAATATAACATTTAGAGTTGGTTAACTCCCCTGGGAGGTGGCAGAGCTAGAAAGAGCGTTCTTATTCCCAATCTTAGATTTTTCTACCTCTTGACTTTCTTTTGTATTTATTTCAATAAACAGATTCTCTGAACACCTAGAATGAATCAGTCACTATGCCTGACTTCAGGATGTCTAGAGAATTTTTTTTTTATTAAAAGAGATTTTTATCATCTTATCTCATATCTAACTTATTATATCATGTATATTGATGACTAGAATGAATTTTATATGAGACTTCCTACAAGCCTTAAGTCGGGAGACAGTTTTCCATCAGGTGATGGAAATAGATTATTTATTTTGGTGTTAAAATTTTAGATTTTGGCTGACTCTCACACCTCATCTTTTCTTAGTATTCTCCTTCTGAACACATAGTGCCATTGTCACTTTCTTGCTCAAAACGACACTCTAAACGTCATACCCCAATCCTCCCTTTCTTTCCCTTTCTCCTCAAATATGATGCATTACCAGATTTTACCTGAATTGAAGATACCTGTGAGCTTCTCATCTCCGCCTGCCCTGTCCTCTTTCCTTGTAGACTCTGTGGCAATATCCGACCCATCTTTCACGTAGAACCTGTGACATTTTTCTTTAAACACAAATGATCCCCTGCTTCAAAATCCCCCAAGATTCTCTGCTAACGACGCCCCTCCCTCCCCAGCTCCGCTGAACAGCTGGACCCTCTTCTTAATCTTCGAGTCTTTGCCCAAATGTCGCCTTCTCAAGGGAACCTGAATTCCCTACTGGCCACCGCCTCGTGACTCCGTGTCCCAGCGTGTCTTCATAACAGCAGTGACAATGTGAAATTAACTCGGTCGCTTGGCTGTCGTGAGAAGTCCCTGTCTGCTAGATGGCTATTGTAGCTCCATCATGGCACCAAGGACTTAGGGAATAAATCTCTATCGAACAGATGCAGAAGGCTGAAGAGATTGCTCTAAACAGTGAAATCAAGAATAACGAATCCAGGAACTCACTTCTCTCGCCAGTTGTCCCTTTTCGATCTGACTTGTGGCCTTTGGATCAGCAGGGGATGAGACTGGCTTCTGCTCAGACAGAAAATGGAGCAACCTGTGAAGTGGTCCCTCCCTAAGCGGACGTGTGCGCTGGGTCCCTGGAGCTGGCGATGGCTTCTGCCACCGTGCACCGTGCACTCTGCACACAGGTGCCATTTTGTCCCGGGCACAGATGAGGTCCTGGGTTGCAGACAGGAAGGGCTGTCATCCCTCAGGGCAGCTACATGGTTATAAGGGGGTGTGCACGTCAACCAGGGTGCAGGGAAGAAAATAAGAGTTTTGTTTTTTGTTTGTTTGTTTTGTTTTATTTTTCGGAACAACCTCATCGAGTTGTTTTAAAGATTTAATGAGCTTCTATTTGTAACTTCTTAGTACCTGGTAGAAAGTAACATCTGTAGATATGCCAAAAATATTTTAAATAAATACAAATATTCCTTTTCTTCTAGAGTTGACAGATTTTCCATCACGTGTCCCAGCCTTGGTGTTAATGTTAAGCTTGTCAAGAATCCCCGTTGACTTGTACTCACGTTTCTTGCCTACTTCCTGAAATATCTGTGGCCCCCATGTCTCGCTGGCTTGGCTTCTGATTCTTTCCATTTTTCTTCTTATTTTCTCTTTTCTAATTTATCTGTTGGCCTAGCCAACTGTGTGTCTCTTTAGAGCAAAGACAGAAATTCTTTGTCTTAGTTTCTTTAACATGTCGCAGTGTCTCACTCTTGAGAGATGAACAAGTGAATGGGTGAGTCAGATGAATAGTTGAATCCCTCTTAGCTCGATCTGACACCTGGGCTCAGAGCCCACTGCCCACCCAGCCCTTTGAGACGTATCCTCACCCTTCTGTCTGGGGTTTCTGCCTCATCTCTTTGCTGTCAAGTTTTTTTGTTTTTGTTTTGTTTTATTTTATTTTATTTTTTTTAACACCATTACACTTTTCCCCTCAAAGCTTATTTAGCTAAACTTTTATTCGAATTGAATTTTCTTTGTTACGAGAAAAAGCTAGCCGTTGAAACGTATAGCTCCAACTTCTGGAATGTTTGTGGTTCCTTTCGTGAACTTAATTGTCTCTTCGCTTTCTGAAAGCAGAAACAATATTTGAGAAGTCTCGCGTTTTAATCAGTGGAGTTAACACGAAAGTTTGACCTCTAAGCTACACCTTTAAACAGCCAACGTGGCGATGTATTACTTCTGCAGTTATTGCTATTAAACCAACGCTAAGAACAAGGAACTCATCTAAAACACATTGTTCACCTGTTGTTGCTATAAGGACAGGTGCCAGCCTACATGATACCAAGCAAGCGGCCATTGGGGCAGACAGCAAAATGGGTCACCTAGAGTCACCATCACCACTCCACAGGGTGACCTCCTTGTGCCTTATCAAACTAGCCATAAACATCCCTCTTTTAGTGAAACACAGTTTTATTTTATTTTTTCTTTCCCTTGGAGATGGGAACGGCTATGTACCTTAATTCTGCCTCTGATTTTTCAATTTGAAAAATCAAATGTAGCCCAAACATTTCAGCAGACGATCAAACGGAAGGAAAACTGAATAGGATGTTTTTCTTGTGGTTGCCTTTGTGTGTGCAAGTTCTATTTGGTTTCTGATTAAACGGACAAAATGGTTTATTTTTATAAAGGCGCTTAAATAAGTTATAATGTGGAGATGGCTATTCCAGTTTTAAGTGAGGTTTCAAAGTTTAAGGCAAGTCTTGGCGTTTCAGAATTCAAGTTAAACTCAAATGGGGTAGGCAGATGACTGATTTTCATTATTTGTCTGAACACATGAAGTATTAGATTTATTTATTTATTTATTTTTTAGTGTGAATGCAGGGCTACAGTTTTTTAATTATATGCTAAATACTTTCTTCCAATATAAAATGCCTTTAAAAGGGAAATTGCACTAGTAGGAATTTGGGGGGTGGGGGTGGGGAGTAGACCCCATAAAAATTAGAGCACAAAATTCATGGATTGGACTCATTGCAAAGGTGTTTTCCTTGGAATCCTCATTACGCTTTTATTACATGACAAACTTATCTCCTTGGTTTTCTGATGTGCAATGTATTAACAATAAAAATAGGAATTTTGAGGGATTACTAGAGTTAGGAACACTGACAGCCACCTAGATCGCCAGCCAAACGACCAGCTCTGTTCAAGTGCAGCTCATTATTTAATTCTAAAGAGAGGATTCATGCGATGCTAATGTCAGCTTGAGGGGCTGGGCGTGTACTATGCATCGGTGACCAGTTGTGTGAGGGGACATGAGCAAGTCCCTTCAGTGCTCTGTGCCTCAGTGTCCTCATCTAGATAGTAAGAAAAATTACTACTTAAGGGTTGTTCTGAGGCTCAGATAAATTAGCGAAGGAGCTTGATGAATTGAGAAGCATGCCATGAATGTGACGAATGAGAATGTGACATGAACAGAGTGAGGACATTCTCCAGGGTGTCCTGTCCCAGAATAAATCTTTATAACGACAACAACTATTTATTCACAGCATGTAACGTGCCAAGTGTCACACCGTACACTTTCTGTATAATTATTTAATTGAATCTCATGCCCACCCTGTGACCTAGATCTTGTTATCGAAAATATGAAGACCAAGAATCGGAGACCTAGGGAATTTGAGGAGTCTGAGCGAGTCACACCTGAACGTTTGCGCTTAGTAATAACACCAAAGGCACGATGCATAGAAGGAGAGATGTTGGTTAATTGGACTCTTCAAAATTAAAAATGTCCTTCCTGTGATATAACCTGTGAAAAGGATAAAACGATAAGCTATGAGCTGGGAGAAAACATTTCGAAGTCACACATCCAACAAAGGATATCTATCGGATATATATAAAGAACACAAAGAACTCTCAAACCTCAACTATATATATAAAAAAAAAACCCATGTAATCTAATTAGAAAATCCACAAAAGACATGAATGAACAGACAGTTCATTGAGGAGGCTATACATATGGCAAATAAGCTTAGCGATAGATGTTTAACATAATCAGCCATTAGGGAAATGCAAATTTGATCTAAGGTACACACCTATCGGCATGACCAAGTTGAAAATAATGATAAAACCAAATGCTGGCGAAACTGTGGAAAAACTGCATCCCTCGTATATTGCTGATGAGACCGTGAAATGGTCCAGTCATTCTGGAAATGAGTTTGTCAGTTTCTTAAAAGAGGAAACATGTGGTCACCATCTGACTCAGCAATTGA
Organism: Macroglossus sobrinus; assembly: GCA_004027375.1. Lineage (NCBI taxonomy): Eukaryota > Metazoa > Chordata > Mammalia > Chiroptera > Pteropodidae > Macroglossus > Macroglossus sobrinus. The sequence goes on from PVKZ01005388.1 coordinate 32,374, forward strand.
TTGCACTTTGGGCATTTATCCCAGAGAAGCGAAAACTCATGACCCACGAAAACCTGTGCGTGAATATTCGTAACAGCTTTATTCATTATCACCCAAACCTGGAAACAAATGTTCTTTAAAGGTGAATGGTTAAACCAACTGGTACTTCGAGACCACGGGATAGTGCTGAGTGATAAAAATGAACAATTGATACACAGGACAACTTGGATGAATCACAAGTGGGGACAACCGGTCCCCAAAGGTTATTTAATTCAATTTGTATAATTTCTGAAGTGAAAAAAAAAAAAAGAGAGTTATGGAGAAGAGATTAGTGTCTGTGGATGTTGGGATTTAGGGAGCAAGGAGGGGGAGGTGACCGGCTCTGAGAGGTGGCATGAGGGACCTTAGCGATAGGACAGTTCTGTACCTTGGTTGTGCCCTCCTGTATCTGTGCATGAGATCGTAGTGCATCACAGTAACACACACGCAAACGAGTGTATGTAGAACTGCTGTCATCTGAAAATGGTCAGTTGCTTATTGATGTCAAATTGTTGTGTTCATTTGTTGGTGGTGATATTTTACTGTAATACCTAAGATTTTACGTATTATATTCTATAAAAGTGGGGAAAAGTGGGCGAAGGGTATGTGAGATCTCTATTATTTCTGCAAAACTGCGTGCCAGTGTTCACAATTATCTCGAAATAAAAAGTTTAAAGTAAGTGTGCATTGTGGAGTGAACACTCTGTGTCCACATCTTAGATCTCTGCTTATTTGGTGAGTGACAACAGGCATTTTACCTAATCTTTCATGGTTTCCTTTTCTGGAAAAACGAAATAACCCTAGAATTTAACTCAGAGAGATATAGATAAATGGCGATATATCCATTGGTAAAGAACTCAGGAGAGTGCCTGACACAGTGTTATCGATCAATAAATGTTATCCATTATTATCATAGTAAAAGAGTGCTCAGATTTGAACACTGATCTAATACGAAATTGTATTTTATGAAAAGTAAAAATGATGGATAAGACGATTATTCTTTCTTCTCATGTCACCTAAAGGGCTTTTTAAACATTATCAACACCAAGTGCTTAGAGATTCGAATTTCATGGGCCCGGGATGGGACCCCAGCTATTGTATTTTGTTTGTTTGTTTGTTTGTTTAATGCTTCCCAGGTAATTCCACCTGCCTAAAAACCACCATTATGCACAATGGTTATTTTTTGGTTCTGTCTTTTAAAAGTTCCAAATTGAATCAATCCCGAGATAGCTGACATCGTCACTTTCGCTTTCCCTGCTGAGGCCAAGGGCGCAGAGCTCAGAGGGGTGCCCACCCATAACGACTGCACCCCCTGGATGCATGTGACTGCGCCCACAGGGTTATTTCGAATCCACAGCTTCCTCCATCAGCAGACAGAGGTGGCATTTTCTCGGGAGATGGTGGCGTGTGTCAAGTAAGAAGTGATCACCAGAGCATTGATACGTACGCTCAGCTCTGCCAAGCCTGAGCACAGACCCAGATGAGGATCCTTAGAGGACAGTGTCTTCCTTCTGTCACCCGTGAATGACAACTCCAGCCCTCCTTTATAGAGCAAATTATGCTTTCAATTCTCACTATTCAAAGGCAGACAAAAGACACGGTGAAATACCTAATCAATACCACTCAGGAGTTTTCAGAAGAGAGCTTTAAAAAGATGAAACCCTCTGCTTTTTTTGTTTCTCAATATTTTATGTGTTCTAACAAAGCAGGGGATAATTCTATGAATTAAAAAAAATTGTTTGTTTTCTTTTTAAAAAAACATTGCCTGAAATTCATATAAGGATGATCCGACTTCTTGTATCAAATAGAAACTTCTTTCTGTATCTAAAACACCTTCATCCTGAGCACACGCATTGGGGGTCTTTAAAACAGCCCCCCATGCTCCTCCTGCCCTGTCACTGTCCCCACAGGCCACCTTCCTGTGAAGAGCTGGTGTGTCCTCCTCCCGCCTTGAACCTGGACTCGCTGGGACCACACGGCCTGTGACAGCTCCAGGCCCAGCCCTCGCGAAGTTTAGCTAAGTCTGACTTTGCTCTTTTGAAAATCAGTCGTCAAGAAGGACAATTGGATTTTCTGCAAGACCGTGGCCTTTTGGGGCAGGGAGCCTGGTCCTGTAGAAAGGTAGGACCAAGGCTCAGGTAGACGCAGGAGGCCAGCTCAGCGGCCTTAGCGCCCAGCCCAGTGTCAGCCAAATGCCAGCTCTTGCTGAGTAGTGACTTAAACACACAGGGACACACCCGACGCCCACCACCGATCCTAATGACACATTAATATATTGTGCCTTGCTCTGGGTGTCCAGCCGAAGAAGGGGAAGCAGTAATTACGCTGTAGAATCAAGGAAGACTCAGCTCAGATGTCACTGAGGCACGACGGGCCATGTGAAGTGTCGGTTCTAACTCTGGTTTACTGTGCCCGAGATCCCAAGCCACTGGGACGTCTCTGGCTTGGAGACATCCGAACACAGATCACACACCTGTTCCTTCAATGCATTGCTTTTTTTTCTTTTTCTTTTTCTTTCTTTTCTTTCTTTCTTTCTTTCTTTCTTTCTTTCTTTCTTTCTTTTTTTTTTGCTAAATTGCGTTAATATCTATTCATCGATAGATCAATTCCAAAAAATGCTTGTTTCTGTGAATTCCATCAGAGGCCCGCCATCAAAAGGTGTCTTTGAAAAGATGCAAAACGCACGAGGGAACAAACCGTTTCATAATACAGCTCGGAGGCCACGTTCTGCAAAACCGGGAGAAAGCAGAGACTTACTTTGGGCTCCGCAGTGGGTTGGGATGTCACAGCGAAGTGAAGACTCGGATGTTTCTGATGCACGTTTCAGACCGAGCTCTGTGGATTATTCTGGGCCATTAATAACCACAGACGATGGCTTGGAATAACCATGGCAACCCCCAGGAGCCTGAGTACAGTACAATCGCCCTGATTACCATAGAATTAGCACAAAACAAATGTTTATTCTTTGCCTAAGTAGACGTATTATCATGAAGATGAGGGCTGCCTGAGTCTGCTGGATTTTTCTCCTCAGGCTCTCTCACCTCTTTGCCTGACATTTGTTTGTTCTGATTTCCTGTCCCGAGAGCCAGGGAGAGGGCAGTGGGGGAGAGGGTGGTAGCTGACCTCCCTTCTCTCTTCTCCCTCCCCCTCCATCCGATGCGCCAGGAAACACAACGCAAGCACACACATCGATTCATCGATCGATCACTGTCTGGGCGACAGGCGAGAGGGAGCCTAACCTTTAAAAAATGTGCCTTGACGTGTCAGGTTCAAGTGACCGACCCGCATGGAACGTTGGCTGACATCACGTGACTTAGAATTCTTCGGGACCCGCGGGGCACAGCCCCATTTCACGCTCGTCCCTGGCACAGAGGGCCCCCGGGGGCCCGATGCCCACCTCAGTCTGTCTGTACAGAGTGCACCTGACAAAGACGCACCTGACAAAGACATGGCCAGCTCCGGCGGGTGTCGCAGGCCAGCCAGAGGAGACGTGAGTCTCGTCCCAGCCTCTCCACTCGCTGGCCTTGTGAGCTGTGACGACAGCTGGCACTCGGCTGTCCCCCCATCCCCCCGCCCCAAACCCCCTCTCCCAGTCTCCAGCACCATGCGATGGAAGCGATTAGCTGCCGTGCGGCTGGTGTACCCCACGGAGGGGCGGGTGGCTCGTCTCACACATCTGGCCACTGGAAGTAATTGAAACAGCTGCTTCGGCCCAGATGGCGGCAGGAGCTGGTCCTGCGGAGTCTGCTTCCCCGCGCTGCACCCACCGCAGGCAAATGAGGCGTCATTAGTCCCCAGATCCGACCTGCGTTCGCAGAGCCACTCACCGAGACATCTGGGGCCGGGGGCGGGGGTGGGGGACACCGAGGAAGGGCGTCCCTTTAAGATTTCTCAATAGCATCCCAGGTAAATAATAATAATAATAATAATAATAATAATAATAATAATAATAATAAAATAAAATAAATAAAACACACAAACCCGAATGACAGCCTTTCTCTTGCTTCCACTCTGCTGCCCAGCCGGGGCCGTCCACCCGCTGGTGGTCGTCATCAGGAGGTTGCGAAAATAGCGCGGCGACGTTCTGCAAGTGTCACGCGGCTCTGTGCGAGCCTGGCGTCCTGCGGTTGTAAATGGCGCGTCGCATGGAGAGCCGGAATGGGGGTGCTGTGCAGTCTCGGTCCCCGGGCCGTGAATCCGAGGCAGCCACAGCGGTCCCGAGTCTCATGCGGGAAAGGTGAGCCATGGTGTCCCATAGGGGACAGGACAGGTGGCGTCTCCTCCCCTCCCGAAGGCGCGAAGCTGGCTTTTGAAGGGGTTGGGTTTCCACATCTGGACCTCAAAGGGGTGCGCCTTCCTCGATATGGAATTCTAGGCTAGGAGTCATTTGTCGCACTTGGCCTTGGGTAACAGGGGAGAGGTCAGGTGTCATCTGCCAGGTACAGGGTAGCTCTGTCCTCCCTAAGGCCAAGGTCTGTAACAGGACAGAGACTGAAGCTTCTCAGGGCTGTGTTGACTCAACTTCAGTTCTGTGTCATGGGACGAGGCCAGGTGGCCGTCTCGTTCACACCTGACAACCGATGTCGTTATTCCGATGGCTTGTCATTACGCCCGGCAACACCCACGTGCATCCAGCCGCTGGTGTGGTGCCTGTGGGCCAGCGTGGCGAGTGGACGTGCAATGCCAGACGTGTGAGAGCAACACGAGTGTGTGCACAGGGTGTGTCACGAACCCCTGAGGCCGGAGGGGCTGGTTCAGACAAGGTGACTTCAGTTCTGTGAGACATGGAGATTTCTCTAATGAATCAGAGTTGAATAACAACACAGAGCTGCTATGAGACTCATCCTCACGTGCCCTGGGTCCTGCTTTCATCTCCCGTTCCAAAGGGGTATGGCTTCCCTGTGACACGAAGTCTTGTCACCACGGTGGAAATCGAGTGTCCTATATGTCATCTAACAACCTTATTTCCACCCAAATCCTTATGTTCTGATGTTCTGCATCCCGTCACCACCTCTGTCTTCTGTGTGGCCCTCTGCCTTGCCTCCCGGCCACCTGCAAACCTTTTGGAACCTCCCCTCTCTGAGATGCTCCAGACTTCCTCTCTGGGAGGCTGGAATGGATGGTTCACACCCTGTCGCATCCTTCCACTCTCTTGGCTGTCGGCTACTGATGCGACTTGATTGGCTTTTAAATAACGTTGCACTTCTAAGGAGCAAATTCAACGCTATGTATCTGTCAGGACAGACAGAAAGATGTTGGGACAGAATTGGAAAGAGTGGGATTTATTTCTAATCTGCTTCGTTAATGTCTCTGAAGGAGTTGGTCCCCAAATGTCTCCTCCTTTGGTCGTCTTCATAATTCATCCCCTCTCCCCTCCCAACACATTTTCCAGCCGTCTCCACTGCAGTGATTTAACACACACACACACACACACACACACACACACACACACACACACACAGACACACACATATATGAACCAAAATCGCTTCTTTTCTGTGAATGATACCCAGAAGTAAGGATTCGTGGACTAGAATTTTATTCCAGAAATTCCCAAAATAGAGATTTTCATCTAGTCCTTTTCCACGTATTGCAAAGGCTAGTATTTTCTGAGTGTTTATCTTAAACAGAGCACCAATCATTGACATGCAAAAAAAGTAAAGTTATGACCAACTTTGGGAATATTTAATATAGATTCTAATATAAACTGTTACGTAAAATCTAAACCAAAAAAAAATCTCTTGAAGAAATAAGTTATTCTTATTCTAGAATGATACTTGGCAGAGTCTTTAAATTGAGTTCCCTTCATTTAAAAAAATAAATTATTTTGATTTACCGTGTCTATATCTGACCATTTTCTGAAAGGTCTTTCAAAATACACTCCACCTCCTCTAAAAACGATTGGTTTCTTGTCACCAGAATTAGGGAATTGTAATTTTTATCTTGTTCTGGCAGGAATTGTTAGCTAATTACAGAAATTTATGAGCCTAGTTGTTTAAATTTTGATAAACGTTTCACTGTGGTCCCATTTGTTTCACATAAACAAATCATTCAGTTGATCTATAATTATTTTAAACTGTTTAGTACTTAGGACACAAAAATATTATGGAGTATCATTAAAGTTCCTTCTATGATTAATTTACTTCTATCTATTTATTATTATTATTACTTATATTTATTTATTATTGCACTTTATCAAATGCATTTATACGCATCATATCATTGAATCTTCACAGCGATCCCAGGAGATAAATAAGGCAGACACATTCTTCTTCATTTTAAATATTGATAATGCTCAGAGTTCCACGTTTGACTCTCTTAATTCTTGAAGGGTTATTGATCCCTTTGAGAACCTGTTTGATATAATGAATTTCTCCGTATTGATTTACGTATGAGAATGCATAATTCCACACAATTTGTAGAGAGCTCACGGGGCTCTGGGGCCCATCTGAGGAATTGTAAGGTTGGGGACTCTCCCTGGATAATTTAGCTAGAATTTAAACTCTAGACCTATATATGCAGTTGCCTGGTAGACACACCTAGATTTTGGTGATAATCTCAGCATGTCCCAAATAAGTTTCGTGTGGCGAAATCGTCGAGTGAACCTAACCACAGTCAATGGTAGAATGAGAGATAGTTCACGTAATGACCATGCCTGAAATTCAAGAGACACTCTTGGTACCCACTTCCTCCTTTCTCTTCCACTTCCGGTTAATCAGCTGATCCCATTTCCCTCCATCCCCAGCGCTCCTTCTGCAGTTAAGCATCTTGCCATTTCTCACCTGGATGCCCCAGCAGCCTCCCAACTGTGGCATTGCCTCCAATTACGCCCATCCCTTCTCGTTCGTTCTCCTCGTTGCTGGCAGAGTAGCAGCCAGCAACATTGATAACAGATCTGATCGCATCCTTCACCTGCTGAGAATTTTTTCTATGGTTCCCTCATTGCTTTAAAGATGAAAATTCACACTTCTCAGCACGACTGGTTGGGCCTCTCTCTTCCCTGCTGACTTTGCGCCGTTCACACACTCACTGTTAGTCCTACATCTTCTCATTGTTTTGTTGTCGCTGGGTTTTCTTTTCTCCTGCCCAAAATGCCCCACGACTGAGTCTTCATCTGCCGATACTAATTCGTCCCTTGGGAGCCCTTCTTTCAACTCTAGACTCACAGCTAGATGCTCGTGCCCTGCAACCCCATCCTGGTCCAATTTGAATTCTCTTAAAGCGTATCCCACATCAGAACTTTCCATTTTCTTGCCCGTCTCTTCCTAAGTTCTGACTCTCTTTATGCCCGGGGAGTTCCCTTAGTTCTCAGAGTAAGAATCCAGAGGATGACAATTTGGTAAGTATCTGATGCAGAAATCTAAGAATGAATACATCCTGTAGGCCAGTGGTTTTCTACCTGCTCCCAGGTGCTTCTGAGAATAGACACCTCAGTGATGCCATAAAGACCGAAATACCTGCTAGTAAACCATAAGACTTTAAACCACCCAAAGAAATATATTTCCTTTGTTAATTTCCTTTTTTTTTGTTAATTTTCTTTCTAGTTAGCAAATTCCTGTAGGATTTTATTTGCCAAAATTTACACCCTAAAAAAAATTTTTTTTATTGAAATTAAGATCTATTTTTTGAGCTAGGAATGAAAAGAATGATAACACTATTATAGCAAGAATTCATTGGTCTAGTGAGCAATAAATATCCAGTGGAAAGAGGCAAAGCCATGGATTGATCAGAAATAAAGAAAGGTTAATGCTTATTTTGGGGAGTCCAATACAATTTTAAATTTACCTTTTTAACATTTCTCTCTGGCTGAAACAGAAGGTTTTGGAATAAGAGCTTTTGGTTTTATCAGGGAGCAGCTTTGTCCTGTTCTCTGTCTTGATAAGGAGAATTCTAGAGGTTGACAGTGCGACACATTCAATATTTTTAAATTCTACAACCAGGCAAAGAATAAAAAACTCCTCTGAACTTGTTCTAAAAATATAACTTCTGCCTTTTAAAAAACTGAAGACTCACCTGTGGTTTTTCGTCTCATCCAATAAACCTTTCCCAAAAGTGGGACAGACTGAGTTTTGAATAAATTGTCATTGACATTTCCCATTCCTTATTTTGGAAGTATGCGCAAGTGAAACGGTCTTTCCCAGAAGGAAACTCTCTTCTTACACTTCTGTGTTCAAAAATAAACAAAAATTCCCCATCGGACGATCATCTGGAAAGTCCCAGTCTATAGGAAATATCTACTCTGACTTTTAAATGTCGACCAGCCTTGGAAATCTATATGACATAAACTTTTGCCAAAAAAAATCAATCTTGAGTTATGATTTGATTAGCAGAAAATTGCTGTTGCATTTGTTTCTACATTTGTCTACCTCATGTCCTTTTCATTCATAGGCTGGCTGAGTCAAACCTTCTTTAAAGACTCCCCGAGAAAGTCTGTGACATTAAGATGTCCTTTGATGCTCTTTCACTAAGCAGTGAATATTAACAGTTATGGTGACCCCGCTTCTAATGCGTCTCTGCAGGATCAATGGCAGTTAAGTGCCACTGTTTTACAATTAAAAAGGGGATCGTTTTAAATGTAAACGCTCATAGCTAATTTTCTTCTTGGCACTTAATGGCGTAATTCATTTTGGAAAAACCTCATTGGGAGAACAGAGAATTATTTTTTTTTCTCTTTTTTTGGTGGCATTAGAGTGAGGGGCTAGTTTTAGCACCTTCTTGTTGCTTCTGAGATAATTCGTAGCATCCCTTCGCCAAGCTGCCAGTAGGGACGCCATAAAATTTTCTCCAAAATACGGGAGTATGGTCAACCATCGCAATTCTCCAGAAAAACTATTCGAGGGCCACTTTCTCTGGGACTTTTTTTCCTGATTGTTGCTGTTTTCAGCCAATCTTGCCTTTACACTCACATTTTCTTCCCCCGGATTTGTGTTTTTCTGTGTGGCGACCTCTTCCTGTGTCCCTTTGGAACCCAGGCACGTGACAGGTGGTTCAGAGCAGCGCACACATATCTTCCACATCTAATTGGCTGACATCCTGCTGGAAATGTCATCCCGATCCTATCTCGTTGACACTGCAGAGGGTCTTGGCTCTCTCCACCCGAGGCTGGCTTTCCTGGCTCCCAATTACAGCGGGAACAGAGGTATCGAGTTACATATGCACCTGTCCCTGGGGATAAGCACTCAATGTAGAGTCAATACAGAACCACTTTGGGGTAAGTCTCATGTCTGCTGACGGAGTTTGCATTATCTTGAGCCAAAGAGAGAGATTGTCTGGCATTTGTGTTTGCTGCTTGAAGCGTAGAAGAATAGATGAGCGCAGTTGGCACGTTCTGCGCTATTATTTGAATATTTAGTGAAAAAGCATAAGATAACCACAAGTTTCCTCCTAAGTCCTGAATACTACTTCTGATTTCAGAAGCAAACAGTTGATGTTGATTGTATGCAAGGTGCTGTGTGCAGCCCCTATATATATATAATTTCTCTGATTCTCCTTGTACCTTAAAAAATGAGCATTATTTTTCACAATTTACAGATGAAGACGCGGAATCTCAGAGAGGTTGAGTTTTGTGCTTAAAGTCACACAGCTTATAAGTTACTGCAAATGGGACTGCTGGCTTGATACCTTTCACTCCTAAACCTCTGATCTTTCAGCCACACGACCTGTCACATCTATTCAAACCACTTCAGATTTAATTATACATCTTAGACTTAAATCCAAACATAAACTTGCCAGAATGTGTGGGTTTTCCAAAAAAATTTCAAAATACCAGTTATTAGAAAATGGGGACTAGCCAAATTATAGGGCCTGCAAAATTGTAAATTTGATCTCTAAAAAAAGTATTTTGACTTTCGTTAGTTTATTACAGTATGTCTGTCACAGGCTCCGAGCTGTTAGTAATTGAAGAATACACGAACTATATCATTTCATTCATTTTTCTTCTGAATATTTCTACATAAATATCAATTTTTGACTGAATGCTAAGATTCCAGTAAGGACCCCTGAATATACTGGGCACAGGCATATTATATTAGGGTTTGATATAAATAAGATATTAGGACTTCCATCTGGGGGCCAGTGTTCCCTGAATATGGAAGTAATTTCTGCTGAATTTGTCTTTATTTCTAATGCCTGTGTGTAAAAGTAATAAGGATGAAGGAGAAACATTTATGAATAGTATCACGCTTTATGGAAAGTGGCTCTCATTAAAAATATATTCTGTATACAGATTCTTTTTTTTCCCCTTTGATTGCTTTCTTGCTTCATTTCCCTTTTTTTGCTCTTTTTTCTTCCTTCCTTCCTTCCTTCCTTCCTTCCTTCCTTCCTTCCTTCCTTCCTTCCTTCCTTCCTTCCTTCCTTCCTTCCTTCCTCCCTCCCTCCCTCCCTCCCTCTCTTTTTCTTCTTTTCTTTCTTCCTTTAAATTTTGTTTTTCACACGTACCAAAATCTGATAGACTTCTCAAATTCGCTTTTCCACTTTTAACCAGATGTCTCTGTGTCAATGGCAAAGACAACTCTTGTCCCAGCCCCGCCAGGGTAAGACAAAGGCATGTCATCTGCGCATGCGTCCGTGTCATTGATACGTGAGTCCAGTAGGGGTGCTGTGTGACCCAACTAGTCCATCCTGTAATCCAAGCCCAGAGTCAGAGGACGTGGCGCCTGCAAGGCACGTGAGCAGCTCGGTCGCAGGGCACACTGGTGTGACATGCCACCAAACAACACAATTAGCCAGTGACACCCGCTGCTGCCTGCCTCCTGCGGCGGTACACGCCTCACATTGCACGTGATGGCGTTCGCAAAGTGCGCCCGCTTTTCCATCAGCCAGCCTTGCTCCCTCCACTCTCCCCTTCATCCGTGCAGTTATTGGGGACGCCGCTGAGCTCAGCATCCGCGCCCGGCGGTGACAGAGCGGCGGGAAGCCCCACCATGAGGCGTAATTCCTTCCATGTGCTGCTGATGAAGCCAGTCAGTGCGGTGACTTCCCTTCTGTTTATGTTTCCAGAAGAGATGAGGGGACGCTTCTGTCAATAAGCTCCAGTAACTTCATCCCCATGTGTCGCTTTGCTCTGGAGGGTTCCTGGATGTGGAGACTGGGGTGGTCAAGCCTCGGGTTGCACACTCTTTCTTTGAAGTAGCTGCATGTCTGCTGGCTGCTTTGTGCATTCAAAACCCCACTCCTCATCCCTGAAAAAAAACAACAACAACAACAACAACAAAAAATAGATAAAAAGAAAAACCAAAAAAACAAAAACAAAAATACAAAAAAAACAAAAACAAAAAACAAAACAAAACAAAAAACCCAAAACAACAAAAACAAAAAACAAAACAAACAAAAAACAAACAAAAAACACAAAAATACAAAAAAAACAACAAAAAAAACAAACAAAAAACCTGTTCTACTTTTTTTCCTATAGTAATTGTCCTTTTTATATTTACATAAAGGGGTGTCCTCCTGGTGGGCGTAAATGCTGATGACCAGAGAGATACCCATGCCAGCCTGGAGTGCATCAGCTGCTAATTAATCAGGGGCACCCCAGGTGCCTCTGGTCTGCTCGACTGAGACACTGTGTCATCTAAATGTATGTTGTGTCTAGCGGTCTCCTTTCTCTCCACTTCCATCCACCCTCGTAGCTCAAGATCTTGCATTCTGTCTATTATGGTGAGAGGCAGCTCTGCATTAAGAACATGCTAGTCAGGTAACTTAACATACATTTCAACCTCAGCCGTAGGAACCTGTCCTCATTTCACCAAAAGGAAAATGGAGCTCAGCTTTATGAAGCAAAACCACTCAAGGCCACCTCCTGAAAGAATTTTATATTATGCATAACTCTATTATATTTATCCATGCACCTGCTAATAAGTGCCTTTCAGGTGTGGACATGTATATAGGATTGTTTGCGTAGTCATATATTTTCATTTTTCGTAGGTAACTGCTTAGGAGTACAAATATTTTCTCGAGTGAATACTTAGAAGTAAGTGTATTTTGAATTTTTTTTAAAGAAACTACAAAGAATTTTCCAAAGTAATCCTAGAGTCTCATTATCCTGTATCTTCACCAACATTTTGTGTTGGCAGTCTTTTTAGTTATAATGGTTTCTTCTGTACCTACTTTTGTGAAGAGTCCGTTCAAATTTTTGCCTTTTTTAGAAATTGTGTATCTTTTTATATTATTGAATTCTATGAGTTTCTTATATATTCCAGGTAGAAGTTTTTCATCAGATATATCTATTATAAATATTTTTCTATCATTCTATACCTCGATTTTTATTTTTGTTAATAAACACAAACACTTTTCTTATTTTAATCCCGCTATATTTATCATTTTAATGGTGTATATGATAAGTATCCGAAGTAAGACATCTTTGCCTCCTCCAAAGTCGCAAAGTTCCTCCCTCTTTTTTTTTTTATGTTTTACCTTCAACTTTGTATCAGTGGTCTATTTCCAGTAAATTCTGTGTTTATGATGTAAGAGTCACTTTTTCCCCATCTAGCTGTCTCGTTGTTTCAGTGTGATTTGTTGTCAAGATGTCTCATTGCTCATTGTCAAGTACCGATCGGCCACATGTATATGATTCTTTATCTAGACTCTCTATGCCATTCCGTTTATCTGAAAGTCTCTGCTCACCAGTACCATAGTCTTGAAATCAGGTAGTGTAAATTTTACATCTCAATTCTTCCCTTTTGACATAATAAACTTCCAGATAAACTTTAGAACCAGCTTCTCAAAGTTTGAACTTTATTTTCCAAAAGAAAGAAAATCCGGTAGAATTTTGATTAGGATTACATTGAACATTTAGACCAATTTGGAGAAAATCATTTGTTTTGTTTTGTTTTGTTTTGTTTTTTTAAATTCAGGAAGATAACGTATCTCTGCATTTGTTTAGGTCACCTTTAATATCCTTTAGCAAAATTTTGTAGTTTTCAGTGTAAATGAAACACACAGCTCTTTAGAATTTTCCTAAGTAGTTTATGTTTCTCGATGCTATTATAAATGGTTTACTTAAGTTTCTAATTGTTTGGTGCCAGTATACAAAAATATATTTACAACATTTTAAATATATATATATTTAAACATATATATATATATTTTTTTTTCTCAGAAGAGTTTTATCGCTTTCATTTTAATATGCAAGAGGCTTGTTTAGACACAAAGTATTGATTTTTTTTTTTTGTCATCTGCAGTTGACAGCACCTCTGATCTCATTTCAGTGGCTTCAGCCCCAGCTGGGCTGTGTGGCGTGAGCCTCGTGCTTGTACTTCTCAGGGGTCCTCCGGGGACGTGGGCAGAGCCTACGTACAGAACTGGATTCTTTGTCTCACTCACTCCTGGTTCTGAGCCTTCCCCGTCACCTTCCGAAGGTTGTGGCTGCCCTGTTCTCTTTTTCCGGCCAGATATATGACTTTTTTTTGTTTTGTTTTGTTTTGTTGTTGTTTTTTGTTTTGTTTTGTTTTGAGAGCATCGCTTGTCCTGCATCGCATCGCGACCAAAGCCACAAAGACAAGCCAAAGCCACAAAGGCAGAAAACTCATCTCGTGTTGTCCTTTCCTCCAAGTTTTAAATCCTTGCAAAATAGGACCAGTTTTTTTTTCACTCTCCAGAATCATCTGATAGCCAGCTGCACTTTTGTAATTTGGGGAAAAATTGGCGACTTTGGGGGATGATACCTCCACCAAAGGCGACAACTGCCTTTCAAGCCTTTCTAGGTTGTAGTCAAAAGTATTTTGTGCCTAATGTTGCCCAATCTGATATTTTTCCCCCCTAGGGAAGCCTAAAATTAAGATTTGACATAAAATCTCCTGATATTGGCATTTAAAATACATACATTAAAAGCGTTTCAAACTAAACACCTCTACTGGCTGATTTTGACCAGGTAGCAAGCGACCTCTGATATGTACGCTGTCATGTCAAAACCAGCCTGTTTGCCACCAGAGCCTGTGACATTGATGCCATCTGCCCTCTGGATTGAAATGCTATGAAAAATTTCCCCTTGGCCTTTAACAGTGTCTAGTATTTCATGCCCTGGGCAGGGGGACATTGAGACTTGTATTCCAACAAAATTCATTAAGCTTTGTGTATCAGGGGTGTGACACAGCCATCATGGGAAGGACATGGAACATGGTCACGCCTTCGGGCCTCTGGACCGGCTGGACGTTGGTACCAGGATGAAGGTCCCCGCACTGGCAAGCATCACTGCTCTTTCACTGACAACCGGCGGCGACAGCAATCAATATTTCTATAATTACTACGCTTCCTCTTCGGCATAGCTAAAATCTGGCCGCGTGCTAGCTCTGCAAGCAAAGCTTTTTCAATTCTTTCTTCTTCTTTTTTTTTCTCGATCTTCCTTTACATATTTATTAGAACATTCCGGGCTGCTCCGTGCAGATGGGTTGAGAGTAACCAGCAGAGTGAGTCCCGGTGTTTCTTGCTCTTCCCATCAAGCCGTCACTGGAAATTGGACAGGTCGTGATGGAATAAATGTTGGCTGCTGACTCGCCCAGTTCTAAGGGACTCCTCTGTGTCACTAGCGCAGGCTTCTCTGAGATTGAGATATTTGCAAACTGTCATCTTTCATAAATAGCTGCCTTGAGTGACGCTCTCTCCCCACGGACGCTTGTCTTTGAAATGCACCTGATGGGCTCCTAGCCTGAGAAATTTCATCGCTTACGAGACGTGCTCAGCAAAGGGATGTCTCTTCCTTCTCTTCCCACCCCCCTCTCTGACCTTCCTTCTTCCTCACCTCACTCGGGAAAGGCCTGAATTATGGTCCTCAAAGGCTAAAGACAGCAGATCAGTCAGAGGACTTATAATGCTAACTCCAAAAATACTATTATTTGACTCGCCAGAATTACCGTGAATTACAATCAAAAGTTTGCCAAAGCTTTTTCAATTAATTTAACCTCCTCTTAACATGCAATTCTCTGAAATGTCCAGGATGGATCCAGGATGTGCTTACAGAAATGGATATTGGCTTTCGAGATGCCCTCTTTACTCTAACCTGCAACAGAAATGGAAATAACATGTTTTAATGATGAACTGAGTAACAATATTTATTGTCGTTTCCATAAGCCTGTTTTTTTAGGATTGATATAGCAGCCAACAAAGCCACCACACTAATGAATCAATGCGCTTGCCCATAAATGTTAAGATGACTATAAACAGAGATATGGAAGTCAAATCTCCAGCTGGAAAAGAATCGCGACATTAAATGGACTTATCTCTGATTAGAGATGAATATATACAGATAGATCACGTGATGGTCCAACATTCTCTCTTCCTAACGTGTCTGATCGTATTTCCCCATGCGTAATTTAACTGGAAGAGGCTTAATGTGTTAAAGGATGATCCTTTTTTATATATTTAAATTGGGGAAATTTTATTCAGTCGGATTAAGAGAAATTCTAACTTTCAGTATCAACTTGGTGGAGTTTTAATACCCAGAAATAACACAGCTTAGCATATAAAACCTTTAACAACATGATGTTGCAATGTTTCAATTTATTGCCAAATGAAAATTACGTAAAATCTAATGTTTAGTGAATAAATTTTCTCGCTAGGTGATATGAGAATGGCAAAGTTGTCTTATAAAAACAAAAATACAGTTAGCTCACTCTACTGAACTCTAGTGTCTCAATATGTCTGATTTTCAATGCAGAGTTGTGCCCAAAACAATGTAGTATAAAATAATATCATATAACTAATATGATATAATACTATACTAGATACTACACTAACTATATTATAATATGACATAATAATATGAAGTACATGCTTTACTGGCTACATTTCCACTAGAATTTTTCCATATGCTATAGGAGTATCAGTATTTACATAATATAATTAGCATATAACCAATATAAACTTATTTGTCTCGCAATAAGCATTTTCAAATTTTTTTAAGCTTTACAATTTTTATTCTATGATTATTCTACGGGTTTGACATCTTTTCATTGCTTATGACACAATGATGAATGATTTAGAGTGAGCAATTGATAGAAACTTAAGGAATCTTTCATTTGATCTCAGAAATAGAATGTAACCATTCTAGGCTGATAGAAATTGTGACTATTATTGGAGAAAAAAAAGTTTATAAATATTAATTAATTTTCACGTATCTCATTGTTTATAGAGATGTTTTATCATATTCAATTAAAATTTCCATATTAACAGGTGATTTCTTTTCTGTGAATTCTCTTCACACTAGCTAGCAAGAATGAGAGCCCACAATTTAGGTACATTCGATGGGCAGTGTTTGGAGTTTTAATTATGTATCAATCATGGAACGATTCTAAGCACTGTCACATGTATTTTATCTCATGTATTCTTCACAGTCACACTCTGCATGAAAAGTCAACACTGTAGTTCCCATTTTGTGGGTGTTTAAACTCACCCCCAGAAACTTTAAGGAACTCGCCTGCAAAGACAGACACGTGTGTGGCTGGCAGGTGGGCCCCTCACCTGGCTCTCCCGTTCACCATATCTATGTTTGCATTTTTCTCAACCTGGCTCATTTCTTATTCTCTTTCAGGGAATTAGCCCAAAATCCAGAGCTCCAGCACGTCTAAACTTTATGTGTACATATCATGTTACTCTTGATGAAATTCAAGACTTTCTAAAACCTGTATAATTTTTTAAGACTATAATTTTAGGTTCACAGCAAAACTGAGCAGAAAATAGAGATTTTCCATGTATCCCCTGCCGCTGACCCCCCACATAGCTTCTCCTATTATCAACACCCCCGCCAGATGGTTCATTTATTACAAATGATGGACCTACATGGACACGTCATAATCACCCCACGTCTGTAGTTCACGTTGGGGTTCACGCTTGATGTTGTACATTCGGTTGGTTTGGACACATACATAATGACCCACATCCACCATTATGGAGTACGCTATTACGCAGCATTGTCACCGCACCAAAAATTCCCCGTGCTCTGTCTATTTCCCCATCCTTCCCCCCACATCCTGGTAACCACTGATCTTCCTCCTGTCTCCATAGTTTTGACTTTCCTGTTAAGTCATATAGTTGCAATTGTATAGTGTGTAGCCTTTTTAGACTAAGCCTGTATCATTTTTATCTCTTTGGGATTTTCTTCTGGAGGTGTTGATGGATCTAGAACAGAATTCCTTGCTAAGCCCCTGAGGAGGCAACAGAAGAACACGATAATTTGTTTACGATGTGCCAGGACTTGCCTCTCGATAGACGTTCTTCATTCCTGGCCATATATGATTAAAAATGATCAGCAATCAACTGCGTGAAAGGCTTTTGCTATGAGCCAGAGTGGACCAAGTATAAGGTACAGCTCTTGACCTTCAGAGCTTCCAGATTCGCATCTGTTTTTTCTTTCGTAGGATGCAACCAATTTTGCAAAGACTTGAATTCTGGTGCAAAAAAAAATAGCAGCTGTAAATATAGGGTAGAGTCTCTAGACCTATAAGTTTGCAGCACATTTCTTTTGGGCGTTCACTGCTATCAGATAGAACATTCCATATTTATTTTGCAATGAGAACCTCCGCGCATTGTCTGCGTTTGTAACCTCGTGTGCAAACATGGCTGCCTGATTTCCAAAGGCCCTGACTGCATGCCAAGTAATGTTTAGGGCCCAGGAAATGTGTTAGGATGGTTACTTTGGGCACGATTTTAGAGGAAAAAAAAACCCTTGAATAAACCTCATCTCCTGACTACATGTGGCTCTCTGAGTCACCAAAGAGAATTTGAAGTGTCTGATCTGAGTGAACAAACCAGCTAATTCTAAGGTGTCTTCTCGCTTCATGCTTTGAGATGGAAACTTGTATGTTGTTTAATTTATCTTGCTTGCATAAAACCACCTGGATACTCTTCCTTTTTTACTAACCCTCATCTAATTGCGCCCCACACTTTGGTGGTGTTGGCTTTGGTGTGGATGGGCTGCTCTACTAAGGCGAGACTTATGTCACTGTTAAAAAAAAAACATACATGCCTAAGCTTCACAGTTGTATGATTTTGGCCTCCAGTCTATGGCAATTAACATGGCGCCCCTAACACCAAACACAGACATACACGAAGACCCACCCATATTCCATGATCTTCCCCAAAGTAATCAAACATATAGGGTTGACTAGGAAGTAAATTTAACATCATGGGAAGATGGAACACACAAAAAAAGACTCTTCGTTCACATGGGGAGTCCACGGAGTCCCCCCCCCCAAAAAAAATTAAATTCCTAGCAACCATTCATCCATGAGCATTGTTAGTCTGGAACCTTCGTTTCATATTTCTTTTGTATTTTTCCTGGGTTGTTTTCTCGCTCTTGATGATGATAAACATAAAAACAGGGAATGTAGATCTAATGTAATGTTTTTCTAATGTTTTCAATTAAGCAGCAGCTGCTGTTACCAAGCTGTCATCTCTGTTGCCATGGGGGTTCTGTGCGTGTGCCAGTCCAGGGGCTGGTTGCTTTCGTATCCTCGTCCTCTCGCTAGGGCGTCACGTGGACTCTCTTTAAATATTTTTCATCTAGTAGGGTCTGGAAAGGGGTGCCATCTTTTCTGTTAAATCTGTGTGTGTCTGAGCGCTCAAGATGTCTTTATCTGGAGCTGGTTAAGATCCCCATGGATCAGCTGAGATTCCCATTTTTGGGAAGCGAAAGCATAAGAATCCAAGGGGATCCAAGGCTTACGAATCTTGTTGGTGTTTCAAGACTTACTGAGTCCATTATGCTCCCTCGGCTTCCCCAGTACGTCTGAATGCAGCTTAGTCTGAAGGCAGCGCATGTCAAGCGAGTTCGTGTCTCCAGGACACGGGGTGTGAGAGCAGGGTTTTCACACTCAAGGGAATGACACGATTCCAGAGCTAACGCTGGTAGATCTAGCTCTTTGTTCAAACCTGGTAGACCAGTAGCATTGGAAGAGATCTTTGTGAAACAAATTTATTTATTCCATGAACATTATTTTCAATGAGCCCAGTCTTAGCATCTTTAAAATTGTGAATGTAATATTTCTTTTTCCCCATCTCTGAGCTCTCGTTCCCTTACCTCGACTTGTAAAAATCAAAGAAGCAGATCGTTAATTTCATGAGCTGACAGACCTCTCTGCCTTTGTCCTGGGCTTTCAGTTTAATCCCCAAGTCCTATGACATGTTTCGACATTGACATTGGTTTATGGCTTACATATCCCACAGTGAAGCGAGTTGCCTTGAGTTTTGAGGGTGCCACTCAGATAAGATAGCTTTATTATCTGTCGCCTGGTCTCTTCTGTCCTTCAGCTGAATGCAACAGCTAAGACGAAGCTCCAGATAAACTCCTGGGAAATAAGAACGTGACAGATGTTATACTTGTTATTTTGTGACCAGGTTGCCCTCTCATTGAGAGCTAGACTTATGCCTTATGCTTCTTTGTGTGGCCCATGGTGGTTTGCCTACAATAAATGCTCAATAAACACCGTGTGACAAGAGAAGAGGTATAAGGGCACCCTATCTTCTAAGGGCCATATGTCATGTTGATAGGACACTGTAGGAATAGAGAACATGATTGAATAAATGATTACATAGTGACTGCTTTCTATGTGCCAGACACTTTCATAATAAAAGCCTTCGGCAGCCCTGGGAGGTAGGTGTTATTTCTTCTTTATTGGTGCTAAAATTAAAGGTTACAGTACTAGACACTGAGCCAACCCAAATCTCAACTTCATCCCGCCTCTTGAGAGCCACAGAATTGCAGTGTGTCCCCATAACAACTGTGTCCCATGGAGGAGCCCACATTCTCAGCGCTTGAGAGCAATGCATTGTGGAAACAGCAAAGCCTTAGACATAAATGAAACATCTTTCTCCGGGATGATCTCTTACCATCAACGATCAGATATTATTTAATATTATTTTCAAAAGCTTTTCAACCAGTATCAAGATGGCATTGCACACAGCAAGATGAGCCTTGCTTTGTAAAAATAAAATCAGCTTTCCGACAATTTTCTATCTAACCTGCAGGGACAGAGCCAAGACCGGAAGGGTCCCTGTAGAAAACCGTAAAGGGCCTTTGCTTCTTCCTGTAGTGTTGTATCCTGAGTGGTGGTCTCTGCTGGGCAGACCCTCACTCTCTAGCATTACGATCTAGCGAAATGATAAGCACACAGCCTCCTGCTGTGTGTTTCTTTACAGATGAATCCTTGATTCTTTGTATTTTAAAGTTGGTCCTCGCCTTTTGACACGATGATGAGCGATGCCACTTGAGGCTGATGGATGCGTCCCCGGCATTTCATCAAGGGTGACATAGAGTGCTCCACATCCTCTAAGAGATCGTCTTATATTTTTGCCGATGTTGGTGAAACAGAAGTTTAGACAGGTCAGGTTAAATTGCTCAGGCGCAGAAAGACATTAAAAGAGTGTTTCTAAGTTACCTCACCTTTAATAAAATGAAGTCATCTTATATATTAATATATTAATGTTACAGCCAGGTTTCAACTCATGTGGACCAAGCTTTTGTTAACAGTTAAATCAAATTGAATCTTGGATTTTATGAGTGATAAAATGACAATAAAACGGGTCTGGTCAGTCAAGATAATAACTCGATTCAGTACTTTGGATAGAAGTGTTTAAGGTTTCTATGATAAAACTGTAATTTTATACCCCAAAGTGTGTTAATGACATTAAGTGAGGTAATAGGCAAAGTGCCCTGACAATGCATTCCCCACGGGACCACAGTAATAGAAATAATTTATAATGTATCAGCAATAAAATCTTTCATGTGAACTCAATGTGGGACAGGCGCCATATCTCGGATTTCAGATTACACATGTTCCCCTCCCTCCCCCTGCCCTGGACACAAGTGTGAACCTAAAATAATTAAGAAAATGGTGTTCGGAGTACAGAAATCTTTCACGATTATGGACATAATGACAATCCTATTAACTATTTGCACTCCAATCCATTTATGTCTGATCGATGGAACTCTATTGCAGAGTTAGATAGAAAGTAGGCATTTCTAAAAAGAAGCCGAGGCGTTTTAATTCCTTCTTTGCTTTTTCTTTCCTTCTTTGCTTTTTCTTTCCTTCTTTCTTTTCCTTCCTTCCTTCCTTCCTTCCTTCCTTCCTTCCTTCCTTCCTTCCTTCCTTCCTTCCTTCCTTCCTTCTTTCTTTCCTTCTTTCTTTTCTTCTTTCTTTCCTTCTTTCTTTCCTTCTTTCTTTCCTTCTTTCTTTCCTTCTTTCTTTCTTTCCTTCTTTCTTTCTTTTTCTTTATTTTTTTTAACTTTTTCCTAATAGAACTGATTCTGAATGTTTAAAGCAAATACAAGTATATTTTTCAAACACTTAAGAACTACTTATTTGTATGACTATGAAATTATTTTATTTTGGGAACTCCTGGCCTAGTAGTTTTATAGGTCAGACACAATTCTACAAATTGTGTGTTGCTAAAGGACCTTATTCAGCTCCAAATGCTAAATTAGTTTGTCCTAAAAACAAGGATAAGAATTATGAGTGCCAGGAGTTAAGGTGGATACATTCGGTGCTTGGCACAAGTTGTGGATGCAGAGCCTGGTGGTCCTAAGCCTTCTCGTCTAGTTTTCTTGTTCTGCTCTGGACTTGTCTGCTAATGATCCAGCACATACGCAGGCACTGTGGGGCCTGGACCACTCATGAGATGAGTGATTCTGAACTAACCGCAGCCTAGCCCTGAGATTCCCAACCTGGCAGCATCAACTATGACAGTCCATATGCCTTAACCATTCATTCAGAAGGCTTCCCTGAAAGCAACTGTCAATCAGCAAGGAAAGCCACGATCAAAGAGACAACTAATTTACAGGTGCTTGCTCTTTGCAGAATTCCGGGGTCTGCCCTGCATCTCAAGGTGCTGGTTGGTTAAAATCCTGCGTTGACAATGCAGCGGCCAGTTTGCTTCGATTCGGGCTTCTAGAGAATGGCGCCAGCAAGCTCTAAAGGATGCTGTGTGGTTACGGATCAGAAAACTCGCGCTTCGTGCCAGTTGGATCTGATCATTGTCCCTCTGATTTACCTTGCCTGCATATGAGAAAATGTCCCCCATCAGCCCAGAAGTACCTGGCCCAGCTTCTGAGCCATCTGAACAGGTACAGGAAGTTATCAGCAATCGCAGCATCCCCGTTTCCAGGGACCCAGAGTGGAAACCCCTGAGTGTCTTGCAAGGATGAGCTGCAACAGCCGAGCTGTAGCTTAACCCGCTTTTATTCTGAAGGCTCTTTGTCCAC